>BSXT01000042.1:0-21592 GCA_030267785.1 Phytophthora fragariaefolia
GGTCTTCTGCACTTGCCGGGTCGTATGATGTCTGGTTACTCTTCAGTGCAGGTCGTCCTTGGGCTCATAACCCTATGGAGGCTAGGAAGTCGACTGAGGAGCACGGCGAGTGTAGGAGACTGGTTGTTATTGAGTTGGTAGAATTGAGAATGAGAAAGAAGTTGGAGCGTGAGCTCTACATGCACTAGGGCTATCCCCTAGGAGTCGCCTCTTGTGTGATATGCAGTAATGGGTGGTAAGTTCGCTGTACTTGTAGGCTGTCCTTCATTCGGACGAAGTAAGCGTGCGCAACCAAACATCTCACTCTGCGAGCAGAAGTATCCAGTTGCCAGTGGCTGTAAATCATCGTAGAGCTGTGCTTGTCTTGCAGGTTGCAACAGGTGAATTGGGCGTTAAGGCTGAATTCTTGTTATATATGGAGCTAAATAGCACATTTCAATACCCGGAACCGTTTGCAGGCCTTTCATCGAATTATATTGACAATACATCAATGTGGCATGACGGTGACTGTCGGCTCCCTCACTTTATGGAGTACAATTGCATTGCTGGTTATGGGGAAGTTAACATACCATTCCCGCTATCAGTTAAACTTCCCGTCATTGGTAACAAGACCCATGAGATCAATATTCTATCGTCTGGAGATCGATCCCGCTACAGCCTATTTAGCGGGTGTGTTGCCACTGCTTGCAAAGTTCTTGTATGGACTCTTGGCATCACCGACATCGACCCAGATTTCGTCAATATTACTATTGTTTCCACTGCATCAGGTGAAATCCTCGTGACTGTCCGTACCCCCATCACTCGGTGATCTATACCCAAATGCCTCCGATTTTGTAGCCGAGATATACCATCGAGCAAGAAATGAGACGTCGCCAAGGTCAGCGACTACATGGGGCTAGATATTGGGGTGCAGTGTGCGAACAGGTCGTGGGGGCTCAGTGTGGTCAGCCCTGCAGCGCACGAAACTGTATGGGCGGGAGCACCAATTGCAACACCGTGGATGAGACAGCACTATCCTGCGATTCCTGCAAGTACGGATACTGGGGGTCAATATGTGAAAACTCGTGGCAACTACGTGACGGCAGCTCGACTGTACGGTGTGACCAGACCACCTGAAATGGTAGAGTGCGTATCGTGCAATGGCAATGATGGTGGATCTTTGTGCGGGGACATATCGTTAGGGTCAGGCTGTATCATAGTATTCATGCAGTACTTGGTTTCGCTGGTGTTTGCTTGATTGCCATTTCCTGGTAGTTGGGCTTTTCGAAAACGACAAAACCTACGTACGCGAGTTGGGCACCCCAGCGTGCTAACGTGAGATTTATCGAGCGCTATTTGTCCCGAATCAATCGTGAGATGTTCCCGTGGAATAGGAAATCACATCGGCACCAATATATCATGCCCATCCCAGGTTGTGTTAAATGATCCGTTCCATTTGCGTAGCACATCATAATAACTCCCACCTCTCTCCTTTTTGGGAGCACATCGGTGGTTTCAGTGGGTATTTTTGCCAATGTTGGCGGAAGGAATGGAAGTTTAACGCTCGCTCGTTCTTCTACGCTTGCAGGTCACGAATCTGGTGGTGGCTATTACCACCGTGGATCAGGCAGGCGTATGCATGATGGGCCAAGAGAAACCGGGTTCTGCGGAGCACCACGACAATAATCCAGGTCGCCTTGGAGCACTTGCGCTATCCTTACTGGAGGCATTGCTACACAGGCAAACTCCCCCATCTCCTCGCAGCAAGAACACAGTGTTTCCACAATGGTCGAAGCGGGCTCGAAATTCGCGGGTACCCGGCAGCAACTTTCGCAGTATGCGAGAAGAACGCAGTCGACGAGAGGTGAGAAGTAGACGTGAAGGAAACAGCACTCGTGAAGGACAGGCATCGAGCACCCCCAACCCTTCTTTAAGACGCTCGAAATCAGCGAAGCTATTGAGATCTAGCTGGAGTTCACGAAGACTACATCAATCTTCAGTGAGCTCCCGAAGTTCCAGTACGAAGATTTTAGCTAGCACCAACGACAAAAAAGAAGCCCCAGAAGTAGTGACGAATTATGTGTACGATATGCCAGACAAGAAACTGAAGCCAAAGATGCCTGGTGCGGACTACGATGACCATGACGAGCTCGAAAATGATGACTTTGATCCCGATCTTGATGACGAAGAGGAGAGTGAGGAGGAGGACGAGCTTTACTTTGAATTACGGCCATTTGTGTCTGAAGATGAAGATGAAATCGCGTATTTTGCCCACCGCATGGGTGGATCAGACTTTAAAATGCTTCGGCGTCGTGTGTTACACCCGCATGGACGGATTCGCTCAATATGGGACACTATCACCCTCTTACTGACAACATGTAGGATACTTCTGATCCCAATCGTGTCAGTTCTTGTTGCTTTAACCGTACTTCTGTTGTAGGGATTCTTATCATTGTGCCATTCGAGCTGTGTTTTACCATGCGTGACTCTCTGCGTCGCAGTATACTTCACTTAGACCTCTTCGTCGATTCCATGTTTGTTGTCGATATCGCACTCAAGTAAGTTTGTTTTTGGTGGCTACGTATTTTGTATACTGAGTTTCTACTTTCGATACCTACGAACAGCTTCAATACGGCAGTAGAAGACGATGGCAAACTACATTTCTCGTTCCCATCCATTCTCCAAAATTATACACGAGGATGGTTCGTGCCCGAGATGCTGTGGACAATTCCTTTCTACGCGATATTTGAGGGGCACGATCCCGGAGCCTACAAAGACGGGGGAACCATCAAATCTCCTCTCTTCCACTTTGCTTCACAGGTTGGCTGGTTGTACCCTGCTGCTCGGTGTCTTCGTTTGATGCGTGTTATCGGCCTGCCTCGACTTCAGCGTCGTCTTGAGCACTCTTTACTCATTTCATCGAAAGTAAGCAGCCTGGGAAGCTTCTTGTTTGTGGTACTGGCACTCTCCCATGTCTTCAGTTGTGTGTTCGCGTACTTGGCATTTAACGATGGCGACCAGCTTGAGTTTGCGTTGGGCTCCCGCACGCTCCCGGATTCCGAAGTTAAGACTAGATACATCGCAGCCTTTTACTGGTCCATGATGACCATGACCACTGTCGGCTACGGTGATAGTACGTTAAATGCTCTCTGATTGCATTGGAATCACAATTTCTGAGCGAGTCGTTGTATGTTGTAGTTACGGTAAAGACAAACGCGGGACGACTTTTTTCGATAGCAGCTATGGTGGTAGGTGCCGGCGTGTTTGCCTACGGCATCACGAATGTCGTATCGCTTTTTCAACAGCTTTACGAAGATGATACAGCGTACCGAAGAGATATGGATCACATCAACGACTTTATGGAAGCGCGAATGCTGCCACGGACATTGCGCGACAAAGTTCGAGCTAACACGTTCCACTGGCGCAAAGCTGCTCGCGGAGAGAACAAAGAGCGAGATCGAGCCATTGTAAAGCGTATGGCAAGTCTAATTCGCGCAAAAGTGGCGGATAAATTCTGTGAGGATATGATGCCGCACAAAATGCCATTTCTCGCTGGCTGCAGCTCTGAGTTCATTCATGACTTGTACCTCCGCATGCGAGTTCAGTGCTACCTGCCTGGCGAGGATATCATATCGCAAGGCGACTACGGCTCGGAGATGTACTTCCTCTTTGTGGGCCACGCTCAGGTGCTGATCGGATTGACAAAGGTAGCCCTCTTCGGACCTAATTCATGCTTCGGAGAATTTAGTATTGCTAACCCGCGCAAACCGCGGTTGGCATCTATTCAAGCACTGGACTTTTGCGAAACACACTGCATCGATCGCGAGCAGATTCTACGAGTTCTCTTGTTGCACCCGATCACTATGCGTTCCGCCCGACAACTTGCAACCCTGCGATCTCGAAAGGCTCTCACATTGGTGTATGAAAGCGGAGGGAAATCGCGTACACTTTTGCAGGGACTAGCTATGATGTGGCGTGCTGAAGGCATTCAAGCTGTACTTCCTGCTGGTGTACCTGCTGACAGTCTACCGTTCTTACAGGAGTTTACAACAATCTCGGCTGACGTCAACGGTCATTCTAACGTTAGAAGAAATTCTGTGCCTGGGAACATATTTCTCACAGCAGGAACGATTATCCAGCCGCATTCCCAGCTCCATCAGTTGCATTCCCACCAGCAATTAGACTCAGCTCAAGCAGCTCAACTTCTCTCAACAACAGCCCCCCAAACGCCGACTGCAACTACAACTGGATCAAGTGCGACCACCACACCGGCACAAGTTGAAATGAACTCCGGCTCGTCACTTACAGTAGACACGTCACACTCCCTGGCAGCAAGCTCGACTCCATCGTCGACTCCGTCCCACCAAAGAGTACGCAGCGGAATATCAAAGTTCCCGAAGATTACCTTGGATGGACAGTCTGATGCTGACATTTCTGCTGTTGACAAGGATGTCAATACAGCACGCAAAGTCGTAAGCACCATTGCCAGCAGTCGCAGACTTTCCTTGAGGAGAAGCGGGTCCGCCAGCAGCATCACAATCGATAGTTCACGTGCTGTGTTGCCTCTGACATCATTAACACATCCCGTACCTTCGCATGATAGGCGTCTAGACCAGCTTCTTATCGAGATACGCTATGTGGCCAGTCGACAGAGTATCCTGGAGCAGCAGCTGAAGGCGATGCTGGCAAGTGCATGGTCAGGTCCAGCGGCGTCACCCATACCCGCGAGCAACAGGTTTGACAACGCATCAATGGCGCTCGAAAGGGGCCGCTTCGATGAACAGCACTGGATTAATGACCACAAGCCACCCCTCACTCGCGACCGTGGCACTCGGCATGTTGAGCGATTGGTGCACATTGACAGGAACGGAAGCTAGTGCCAGCAAACTGAGTTTAATCTAGCATAACCAACGCTTGAAGCTTCAGTGAAGTGGGCATAAATACACACGTTCATTGCTGCGATACCCTGTGCGGCAACCCTTACCATGTTTGTCTACGGCGGCCACCCCCGACCTAGTCGAAGAGGCCTGGAGTAGTTGGCGCCTGCGATACTTCGCCGCCCGAAAGCCGCACCAGCCACTTGCGCACCGCGTCCTCGAGGGAGAAGCGGCCATCGCTGGAGGACGCGCGAGCAGGAAGCATCGAGATTTTCTTGCCCTTGTAGCTCAATCCCACGACGAACGCTGCACCACGAGCGCACGCGTGAGGCTCACAGCACCAAATCCCACGCAACAAAATACAACAACAAAAAATAACACGTCGCCACGTACGCGCAGCCGCAGCCCCGAACTGCGTCCTCCAGAGCGCGCGCTTGTCGCTGGGCAGCGCGTTCAAGTCCGTCCAGCAGAACGTGAGCGGGTCGCGCTGGAACTCGGTCGCGAGCTTCTCCACGACACTCAACTGATCTGCAACACCAGCAGCAGCAGCCGCCGCGTCAGTGCACGCACGTCCAGCGCCTTCCAGCACGTCCCCGTCTCTCACCTCTCACGCTGCAGCCGTGACGCGCCTCGTCCGGGAAGAACACGAGCGTGCGCCGCCCCCTGGCCGTCAGGTACAGCGCCTTGAGCTCGTAGATGGACGGCGCGAAGACGTTCGCCAGCTGCCGCAGCGGACTCGGCTCCGGCTGCTTCGGCTCGGCCGGGGTCGCCGTCTGCTGCTCCGCCGTCTTCTGCCCCGCCGAGAGTAACCCCAGCAGCGTCGCCAGCAGCAGCACGAGCAGGAAGGGCCCGGCCAGGTGCGACAGCTCCCAGCGCGGCGTCTGCGGGTACCCTCCGTACCCCCCGTACCCGCCGTACCCGCCGTAACCCGAGTACCTCCCGTGGTGCTGCGACTGATGCGGCGGCTGCCTGCGCGCCGTCGGGTTCGTGAGCTGCTCGTAGGCCGCGCCGATGCGCAGGAACTCGCGCTCGGCCTGCGGGTTCTGCGGGTTCTTGTCCGGGTGCCACTTGAGCGCCAGCGCGCGGTACGCGCGCTTGATCTCGGCGGCGGAGGCGGAGCGCCGCACGCCCAGCACCTGGTACGCGTCCTCGGCGCGCGTCGCCGCCAGCGCCAGCAGCTGCAGCAGCAGCAGCAGCGCCGCCGCCTTCGCCCGCATCACTCCGTAGGTCCTAATGCACCCCGAAACTGCCCATTCTGCCGAGGTGTACGCGTACACAAACCGACCCATTCTGTCGTGGTGTGCGCGTACACCAAACACCCCATTCCGCCGCCATTCCTAGGCAGTGCCCAATATGGACGAGAGCCTCTCGAGCGTGGACCAGTTCCTGCGCGACAACGGGCTGCGGCTCTCGGGCGACGAGCCGCCGCCGCCCGACGAGCCGCCGCGGGGCGACGCCGGCCCGCGCTTCGTGCTGCTGGAGGACGCGCAGCTGCTCGGCGACGGCGACGGCGCGCGCGTGGACGCGGCGGGCGAGTCGCTGGACCGCTCCATGCTGCTGGGCGGCTCGGACGCGTCCGCGCGCGCGCTGGACGACGAGCTGACGGACGCGCTGGGCGTGTCGCTGGCTGGCGGCGCGGCCAGCGACCGCTCGAGCGCGCGCGCGCCGGCCGACGACGCGGCGCAGCGCTCGGCGTGGAGCTCGGGCGGCGCGCGCAGCAGGTGGAGCGCGGCCTCGAGTCGGGCGGCGGACGAGCTCCGGCAGGAGGAGAAGAGCGAGGACAGCGAGGCCGCGAGTCTGGCGGAGACGCAGGCGCGCGGGGTCGGAGCCGAGGGGGACGACGGCCACTGGCGGGGCCTGAACGACCTGCTCCGCCGCAATGGGCTCCCGGCCGTGCAGTTCCGGCGCGGCGGGTCTGGGGACGTGCAGCCAGACAGGGACTCGCTGTTCGGCGTGATCCACGACGTTGGCGCGCAGCTCGAGCGCAAGAACGAGGTCGGGGCGCTGTCCAGCGCTGGGCGCGAGGTGCGCCGCTGGTGATTCTCACGGCGCCGTGTCGTGCTGGTTGTAGGCGATCCAAGACTTGGTGCTGGCGTCCAAGCGGGACTCGAGGGTGCAGTCCAGACGGGAGGGAGAGCTCCAGAACGCCGAGAAGAAGCACGAGGAGATGCGAAAGGCCTTGGAAAAGGCCAAAGCGGAGATCCAGCGGCTGAAGGTGAGCAGTCCATACGGCGACGCGATAGGTTGCGATAGGATGGGCGGCATGCCGGGGCTGACTTGTCGAACTTGGCTTTTGTGGTTTCAAGGCTTTGCAGAAAAAGGAAAACGAAAGTGCCGAGCTCCTTACGAAAAAACTGAAAAACTCGTGCGTCCGACTGCAGCAGCAGCTCAAGGTTAGTGAACACCGCGTGAAAGCCAAGGAAGTCATCGTGGAGAAAATGCAAGCCAAACTGCAGCAGCAGGTTGACAAGGAGAGCTTGAATAGAACGCGGGATCGCCGTGCCTTCCGCAACCTCCAGGATAGGGACCCAAGACGAGCTAATCCGCGTGACCTCCAGGCGCTCGAAGCGATAGGTGTGTATGAAGCACAGCGGGAACAGATGCAGGAAGAGATCGAACACTTAAAGTCGCAAGTGGCTGCGCTCAATAGTGAGCTCCGTGATAAGGACAACTTCATCGCGCGGCAAGGTAACGCGGCTGTAATGTCTGAGCCACCTATTTGGAACGACTGCTCCGGTGAGGACAACACCCAATCTCGGCTCCAGCACCACTCTGGATCTATGTCTTTAGCTTCGGATGAAATGATGTTGGAGCAACTCGAAGCGGCCCGAAGAGAGCAAGAAGTGGCTGCTGCAAAGTTGCGGCATCGTGAAGCGGCGATGATCAAAAAGATTGCAGTAATTGAAGAAGAATTACTGGCAGCTCGTGAGACTATCGGTGAGCTCAAGGAGGAGAACGCGAACTTGACTTTAGAGGCCGAGTCACGTCCTAGTATCCGTGATTATCGATTATGTCAGCGGCGCATTCATCAGCTGGAGCGCCAAGTAGCTGAGAATAAGCTCGCATTGGAGGAAGCCAGTGACCTGAACGAGTTGCGCAAGTACATGGGAACGAAAGAACTCGTGGAGCGCGATCGTTTAAACCATCGGCTGCATCTTAACAGGCTTAATACGCTGCCGCGCGAGACAACGTTGGAGGTCGTAAAACACATTTGCCGTATTCTTCACTTGACGGATATCACCCTTATTGCTCCGAGCCTTGACAAGTTGTGCAGCGTAGTCGCAGCTGTCCCGCGCATGGAGAAGTTCATCCGCGACGTCTGCGGTTTCGTATTTATCCACGTAAATGATGATGCTGAATCGAAAGATGCAAATAACGCAAGATTCGAGCTGGAGCAAGTGCTTCCTACATTACAACAGTGGATGATGGAGCGGAGAAGGCTGCACACACTGGAAGGGTTTAAAGCGTCCATTATTACCGAATTGTGCAAACGGACGGTTGAACCAAGCATTCTCAATGATGCAAAGGGTGACGGACAAAATGAAAGTCCTCTCAGCCATCCCACAACCCTGTCTCGCGCAGTTCATATCGTGTCAGAGCTGGTAGAGCTGGAGAAAAGTGTCATGCATCACCGTGAGATTTATACTCAAGCTGCCGCTGAAATCGAGGTAAGCTAGCCAGGACGCTGTTGTAGTAGACCTTGAGTTGAGTCTATCTAACCGCGGTTTGTGTTCTTGCATTTATCCTGTTAGCGCCGCCCAAACGTGCTGATAAATCAGATCGTGAGGCATTTTTCGCACCTCTTCCAAGTAAAGAGTATTGAAGGCGTTCTTCCGAAGATAAATGTACTACATGTAACTTCGGTACACATCGTGATATTTGCACTACTGACCCGCTTTGATTTACTCTCTGTAGGAAACCTACCTGTTCGTGAACGAGATGAAGAATTTCCTACGTGTCGTTCGCGATCTTCTTCATTTGAGTGCGTAAAAGCTCTTGCTATTGTGCATTCATTTTATCTTCTGGCTGACAATAATCATTATGCAGGCAAAGATACTTCGCTGGTACAGTGCTTGAACGTCATAAGAGAGAAACTACAGGATGCTGCTGGTGATGCTCGTGACAAAACGTCTGAAGGAGTTGACGATAATCAGGAAAATGCCTACAGGGGCAACTCGCCAAACTTCGTTGTTGAAAAGCGACTATCACAGCCGAACATGGATGATGTCAAAGGCAATACCGATCTCGTTGGTGTGCGCCAAGTTCGCGAAATGGCTATTTTAGTTCGTGAATTGAAGCGTGAGCTGGGTGCTGCCACGATGGAGGATATTTTGCCGAGAACGAAGCGCTTGATGGAGCTCCTGAGTCTGTCTATCCATAATGATGGCTCACAAGACGAGGAGGACTATGAATAATTCGGTCGATGGGTCGGTGAACAATACCGATAGTGTTTTTTTGTTTTCAAAATTCTGAACCTGAACCAGACAAGAAAATATTCACGGGGCGATACAGAATGAAAGTTGCAGTTGTTTTTGAGAATTGAAGAGCGCCTAGACGGTCATGCCTAGACTGCTAGGGTTACCGCTCCTCTTCGGCTACGCATGGTGTCTCTATCGTAATGGTGCAAATGTCCAAGTTGCCCTTGACGATGGTGATCGGGAGAGGAGTAACTGATTCCATGACGGCGTAACTGCAGAGTGGAAGCTCGTCCTTCGGAGACCGGCAAGGCTCCACGGGGACAACAGCACTCCCAGCCGCACAACGAGATGGGTGGTAGACGCCATACAGAGCCACTTGGACGAGTCCGAGTGCACCATTGACCGATGATGGGACGATCAAGAACAAGTCGAACACGAGGGCCCCGTAGACGACCCACAGCAAGTTGTTGATGGTGCCAGCGAGGATCATGGCAAATGGCAGCGAGGCCGAAGACTTGGTTTGAAGCACCAGCTTGATTGCAGCCAGCGGCGAAGCGTACAGAGCGAGGCTGGAAGCGATCGCGATGATTCCGACGATCAATGTCATGGACTGGTGCGAGCCCGGCAGCACACCGTTCTTGCCGAGCATGACGTACACCGTCACCACGACATTGCACACGAGAGCGATGCAGCACGTTTTGAAGACTGCTTTGCGCTCCGTAGTCCATCGGATGTACACGGCTAGGAACACGATACTCAGCGCGTCGCCAATAGCGTAGGTGGTGAGCACCGGGAAGGTATTGTCCGTAACGTAGCCGTACAGCATCCTGCAGAGCAGAAATGGAAGGTTAGTGTCTTGCACGTCGTACCACGTCAGCGATCGCAGGTTCACCGTACCAGATATGGTTGCAGACCCAGAGCGTCGCGAACGGCAGCACCGACGCGTTGCCAACGCTGCGGTGTCGGTGCATGCGGTATACCGAGGACGAAGGGCTGGCACACATGTACAGCGCCGAGACCGTCGTGACCACGCGCATGACGTCCTCGAATGATGCACCCATGTTCCCCGGACGTAGCTGGACGAACGGCGTCGCCGGAATCGCAGTGACTTGAGCTGTTGCTGGTTGATTTGCAAGTGAGCAGCGGAGCAGCTCCAGCCTACGCGTGCAGGTCGAGCAGGCAGGGAACCTGCATGCCGGCTCGAGAATCCTCCCCTCTCGCTTCAGTGTCGCCATTCCTGGTTTTCACTTCCGGGATTCACTGCGAGTTCGCTCGTCGACGGAGCATCCGAGCCGGCACCTGCCCTCGCGGGCTATGCTGGTCCCGCGTGGCCAGCCGTTCGCAACTGTCCGCCTGCAGGCGGACACGCCTCTCAGTTAACCCCGAGCGCCCGGGGCTCACCAGCGAGATCGCGGCATCGACAGAGACAGGCTCTGCAAGTCGTGCAAACGCAGGCGAGCTGGAGGCCGGGGCCACGAGGACCGGTGCGGGAGACCAGGCGAGCTCTGACGCGAGCCTCACTCGCCCGGATATGCCCACCACTACGCGAGGGCCAAGACAGATGTGAGATTGGCGCCGAGCACTCACGCTGCAGAGCCGGCCGCAGGACCGAGCACTTTCAAGTCCTCGCGGGACTCGCGAGGCATCGAAAGTGTTGGCGGCGAATACATGTGACGAGTCTGCAGCCGTGCCTCGTTGGCACGAATCTGTCCGGAAACAGTCTTGACTGCAAATGCCGTGAAAAAAAACTTGGAGGCAGTGAGTGCACTGGACGCCCAAGCTGAGCGTGAATTTTTGCACCTCGGCTCGGTTGCAAGTCTCACGCCGCAGTCGATGCTAACGTATCGATAGCCGGTATGCAGCAGGAAACGCCGTGCTGATCCTATCACTTTTTTTCCTTGCAGACTATCATAGAGCGCTATGAAATTGCTGGCAATCAGAAGATAAGACTGGCTTGGTCAGTACCATGGCGACCTCGGAACGATTTCACGTGCTGTTGTACGGTTCAGTTAGTATTGGTTATCGGAAGGGAACTGAAGAGAGCTTAAAAAATCAGGGCTTGCGGACGTGGAGCGGTAACGCCAGTGTAACGTATTGCGGTGCAGGTGGGTCCCGCACAAGAAGCACAAGAAAAATCGGGGATGCAGCCCCGTCCACCCTCCAAACTGGTGAAGCCACACACTTGGTGCCACAGCACCACGTGTGACTGAGGGCTTGCACGATGCAGATCGAGCGTCTGCGGGCGGCGAGATGATCGTGTAGTAGAGAGTTTTTCACCAAAAGATTATATCCGGTAGGCTACCAGCGCAGCGAAAGCGCACCTTCGCTCCGCTCGATTCGCGCTGACACTGTCTCCACAATATGGGAGCTGCTTCATGCGATAGAACGCGAAAACACTGGCACTTTCGCACGACTGGTAAAATCTTCAACAGAAACAGAGCACTAAGTGTGCACGTTGGCCCTGCCGTCTATTAAGATAGACGGCAAGGCCAACGTGCACGCATCGTGCTCTGTGTCTATTATTATAAAAATAATCTCAGTTGGTTCACCTTCATCTTCCCTAAGTTTGCCGTATTATCAGTATTCGAGGAGCTGCGCAGATTCCTTTTACAAATTCAAGCGCCATAGAATGGCGTGTAAATACATTATGGTACACGTAGGTCCAAGCAACCCCAGGGTTGTCTAGTAAAGGTTCAGTTTGAAACCAGCATCACGCCCCAAGACACTGGTTTCAAATATAGAAAATAATGTTGTGTATTATATTATAACACACAACATTATTTTCCATATTATAGAATTGCCACCTAAATGCATGCCCTCTTTAGGAGGTGTATATTTTTCATGCTATAGAATACTGGTAGCATGCATACTTTTGTCTTCCGCGTACATGTAGTACAGTAGCAGAGCACGCGCACTGCAATTTGCATGAAGCGGAAGCGTCACGAGAATCGAAGTAAAGGATTTGAAGAGTTCAACATGTCTGTCTGTCTGTATTACGCTTTCGCGGTTACCAACGTCCCACCAGGGTACGAAGTCTATTGTGACTAAGGTTACGGTTCACCGCGATACCGTTCAGAGGAACGGTATACCGGTGTTCCTTGCGTCGGAACTGCTGGCTCTCCGCGTCCTCGGCGATAATGGTGCTCACTGTGTCGCTCTCCTGGCCAGGTCTCTTCGTCAACATCGGGTAGCCTTGGGTCCTGCCGTTGGTGGATGGTCCAACAATTGATATGATAGGAAATCTGATCAGATTTTCATTTTTGGAATTTCCTGATTGCTGTAATAGGAGTTTCTGGTACAAAAGGAAAGCACTTGATATTCCCTCTCACAATTGATAAGTGATGAGTTCTTCGACCAAATATCATCTATATTTAGACAGGTTTAAAGTGACTTTAGCAGCCTCGACCGACGTAGGCTCTGCAATTTGCACACTTCTTGGATAGGTCCGGACAGCATGCGTGGAATCCGAAGCCAAATTGTAATGCCTCCAGCAATTTACTATCGTTCAACGAGGGACTTCCTCCCATGCTTGCCGCACCCACTGCATTGCCTGCAGAACACAGCCGAGATCCTACAGCCACTGGATGCTGGTGTGATTCGCTACCTTAAGGCTCATTACTGACGGCTGTACCTTGCTCGCGCTGTTGAGCAGGCACAATGTGACTGGAACGTTTGAGAATACCGGATATTGTAGCCTGCGCGGGGGACTTCGACAGTTGGAAGTGAACGCGCACAACTCTCTCGGCTCGTTTTGGGTGAGCTTTGGCTTGCGCACGTACTTTTCGATCAGCTTCCGCTGTGAACCACATCATGTGGGTCGAACAAAGAAGGGGGATAGAGCTGGTGAATTATACGTATACATAGTCGATAGGGCTTAGTACACTGTACATGCAGTGTACAGACTGTGCAGCAGCAGAGTCAATTCTCACAAATGAGAAAAAAAGGATTGGTACACTTACAACTGTCAAGCTGGTGTTTGCATCAGCACAGCAGTCATGTTTCTACTGTATCGAAATGTACAATTTCACAAATGGACGTTGTATTTGTTTTTCTTTCCAGTGCATTTTTGTTATTGCAGCTTGCGACTTGCACCTTGCAATCAGTCAACTTGTCACCTCACCGCAACAGTTAGATAAGTGTTAGCTCGCGTGCATGATCGGCTGAGACTACGGAATTCAGACTCTATATATTGTAGAGGTGAAATGGGCAGGAACACACGACCTTCTTCACAGCTACAAGTACACGGACAGTCAGTACTGATTTAAATCAGCCAGTCTAGGGCCGCTCCAGGGCCAGTATTATTGTGCTGCCGTGGGTGGGGTAAACCAGAGTATGGACTGGAGGAGAAAATCATCGCAATACGTGAGTTTAACGCCGATGGATACCAACCGCTGTAGTGGCCGAGTATACATACTGAGTAGTATGCCTGGGCAGTTGCAGTTCTGTATACTACGTATATATAAGTACGGCATTAGAGTATAGCACTCGATAACAGAGGGGGTTGTCACCTTCGAGGCCTCAACCCCAAAGTCGCTCAGTGGGAAGCAAGTGTTCTTCGCGTTGTCTTACTAACTACGCTGCTCTTCGAGCCGACACTCGCCTGCGCATCGTGCCAGTAGCAAGGAATCTCCTGCATTTTATTTACGCAAGCGTGTTTTTCATTAAAAAGGAATATCAAGGGACATATTCTACGGGCGTGAGTGCAAGTGTGGGTTGAGCCTTCAGAAATCGGTTTGATCTAACCTGATATACAGAAGCTGTAGATGTGGTGCGTGTGACTCGTAAAACTACTGTACTATTGTAGTCTTTTATCGATGCAGGGTAGGCTAGATAATAGATCGTATGTTGTAGTTATCGTAGTCCAATTTTGGATTCATCGCAACAAGGCCGTTCCTGAACATGAAATCGAGCATGTACATGTGCACTATATGGACGCAGACAGCTCTGCCAGAGCTGTCTGCGTCCATATAGGCTAGGCTGCCTCTGGGGACTGTAATAGCCAGACGGGACAAAACCAGAATGTCAGCCGATAGCAAGGATTATTGTACGCGCAAGTGTGTATCGAGTGTTTCGCAGACTCAAGGCAGTACCGCACTTAGGTGCTAACACAACCGCACCTAGACCAGCGCCCGCGGGGCTCGATACTGGTCTTGCGACTGAGAGCTTAACAGCAGTCTATATTATAAATGTGCAAAAGAATTGATGAACCTTCTCTCTCTCGATCGACATTATTGTACATTGCTACTGCGTGAAGCAGACCACAGCTATGGTATATCCACAGAGGCCTCGGCGCTCTGTTATTTGTGAACCATCAGCAACAAACTGTTCAAGTGATCAGATCTTTTTGCATCCATTCGACAGTCGAGACGAATGTTGTGCATGTGTTCACATGTAGATGTAAGTTACCATGTTTACAGGCCGTAACATGGACGCTGCTCACGATTACCAGTCTTCGACGAGCGTGCATATCACAGCCGATGATTCATTCATGTCCACGGGCCGCGAATCCTGACCTACGTACTGGTACAGTGTACATGTATTATACATGTACTGTTGTACAATAGGGTTTGCTTCCACGACAGAGCAAATCTCAACAGCGTCTGCGAAGCGGAATGATCGTGCCCGAAATCAATCCAACGACTTCAGCACGCGAGCATTTGTACATGTATCCGTCGCACCGTGTTTCTGGTCAGCTCCGTCCACTGTTGCATGTACTACACTGGCAAACTGCCAGACCATTGGTGCCTGTGGCACTGCCACTGGCAGTAGTGGTGCACCGGGGTACCCGGGCGAGCACTGATGTTGCTCCAGCATCACTGCAAGACACCTGTTGTAGTGACTGCCAGCACGAGTGAGCTGCCTCTCTACGGTCACTGCAGTCGTCTCCCGCTCAAGCGTCTCGTTACAAAAAGTACACCACGACGACCACGATGTCGATAGGCGAGGGCTGCGCGAGGAGAGGGTGAAGTTGGGCACGCACACGGTAGGCAGGATAAGCAAGTCGTGCTGAAGCCCAGAGAAAGACCGAGCTCTGGGCAAGGTTGCTTGCACGAGTGTAGCTAACCGCTGCGGGCCGCAGTGCGGCGGGTGGTACTTGCGGCAGCCTGCGCGATTTGAACTCCTCGCCTCGTCCAGAGGATGCATGCGGCCGGGATCCGAGTCTTTCGGCCCGGGAAAAAACCTGTCCACGATGTCTTCGTTCACGGTCAAGCAAAAGGACGAGGCGTGCAGTTTTATGCTTGACGGCGCGATTCAAGTTTCTGGGCGACGACGGGTCAACCATGGGCTTCAGCAAAAGCAGACCAGCGGGATGATGGTCGCTGACACTGTCAGTGACAGCTCTGTCAGGTCTACCGCCATGGCCGCACAAAGTACACGCCGCGGGCAGCTCTCAGTCTCGAATTTCCCGCGAAGCAGACATACCAAAGCCGTGCACGATGGACCAGTGCAGCAGTGCCCGAGTGCCCGTGGAGGGGACCTATGCACTCCTGGTGCAGGAGCTCAAGGCTGCAATAGAGCGTGTGCGCGAGATCGATGTGGAGATGGCCGATGTACAGGTGGCCCTCCAAGAGGACCACGAGGAGGTGGAAACGTACACGGACGACATCGCCGACTGCTGCGACCGCATCGAAGCCATCGACGAGTTCGTGCGCGAGATCGAAGCCGGCAACGTCCCCACGCTGCCGGACGTCGACACGGTCGTGGCCAACATGGCCGAGGAGCGCGAGGAGGAAGAGGGCATGCTGAAGGCGTTGGGTGAAGCCCGAGTGTGTCACGAGCAGCAGCTGCAGCAGCTGCAGACGCAGCTCGCTACGCTGCAGGGCGAGCGGCTGCTTCTGCAGAAGAGGAGCTCCCAGATCTGGTGCGTGTTAGGGCGCAACGGCATCTTCGAGCAGGTGATACGTCGCCTAGCAGAGCGAAGCGCCAAGGTGCTGCAGTAGGGAGCTCGCGCTCGCGAGTCGCGAGAGTATTTAATTAGACGTGTTGATGGCAATACATGTGTACAAAACCTTTGGATCGACACTTTGCGTAGGGAGTGACTTGGATGGATAGGTCTCGCAGGAGGCGAAGTGATGACCATGCCCCTTGATTCATCGAGAGTGGACAGGCCTGTCAAGATGTATCGTTTGATTGTGTCTGCAGGCTGCTCCTTACTTCACCCATATGCTGGTTGGCTAGGTGAACTCGTCGTCTTCGATGCCTATGTATTAGCCCACTCCCCGAGTTCTACCTGCATAAGTAGAGCAAATGAACATCGAACAATAGCAGCAGTCAGTAAGTACAAGGGCATGCACAGTACATTGTACTAGTAGTGGTGTGGATACTGTATGTACATGTAGTTGTAAAGCACTGCGAGAAAGTGTCGACCAAGATGACTGACGCTGCTTGGGTTTCCGTCCCGTCGTCCACTGCTATCTCTATGACTATCATGGCACGTTCATTGTAGACGCAACCTGTTAAATAAACACGTACGGCATTACTGATTGCAATCCGTGCAAGCGTCCGCGAACGATTGTCGCTCGCACGGCGACTTCAACGCAACGAATACAGCCAGCAATACAATCGGTGCGACGTCGGCTAAACTACTGAACCACCCAGACGTCGAGGGTTTTTGCATACGCACCGTGCTGTGAACGCTAGAGCTCAACGGGTGTATCGGCCGATACATCCGTGCATCGAGACGTAGGATGAGACGGAGCACAATCATGCATTACATGTACATGTACTTTGATTGAGCTCTTTACAGATGGCGCCAAAACGCACACAGGTTCGCTATATGTAGACATACCGTTGTTCAACAAATTGCTGCAGGCAGTACCAAGGGTATCCAACAACATCTACAACGTAGTGCCTTTGTTGCATGCAGTGCCAAGGGTATCCTATAATATCTATACACCACTTACATTGCGCATCAGCTTTTCGTACAGCAACGCACCAGCTCAAATCTCTCAGACTCTGCGTCAGAGCCCATGTGCGCACTGTTCAAGAGGAGAAACTGGTGTTGAGGCACCACAATGTTCCGAATCTTGCGTCGTCAGTAGCGTGGCAAACTAACAAGAAGAATTCCAATTCAAGGGCTACGCGATCGCGAGGTCTTCTAATTTCCCAAAACTTGAAGAAAGCAATAACAACTGAAAAACGGCATACCAGGTTCACTCACATTTCTTAGTAATTCAGTCACCGACCTTATGAAGTCGTCACATCAAAGGCAAACATTGGAGTGCCCAATGTTGTAACACTACCAGCTACCGCCGCACCTTAGTAGAACTCGATCTTGTCCTTGTTGAAGACGCAGTTCTTGGATGGACCCTTGCTCGTCACCGTGGGCTCCTTGCCATTCGTGGACGTCGTTGTCTGGCACACGGCATTCGCGCCCTTGCTCGTGTGCACGTGGATGTCATTGGTGAAGGTGGCCACGTCACCGTTGTTGGCGTTCACGGTAACGAGGCTCACCTTGGGGTTGTACCCCCACACGTGGTTGAGCGAGACGGTGCGCTTGATGTTGCCACAGGTGCCACAGGAGCGGTAAAGCTTGCCGAAGTTCTCAGCGTAGAAGCCGTTGATGTTGACATGCCCGTAGCCGTTGTGCTGAATGACCTTGTCATCGGCGTTCTTGGCGCCGCAAGCGAGCACGTTGGTGACGCTGTTCTTGTTGCCTCCCTTGATACTCAGTGCGTCCTCGCAGACATCCTCCCACCACACGTTCTCAACGGTGCAGTCGTGATCATCACAGTGCACGCCCTCGCGCTGGTCCGGCCCGATGATGACGTTCTTGAGCTTGGCGCCAGCTTCGAGCTTAAAGACGGCGTCTCTCCATCCACCCTCCGACTGGCCTTTGCACTTAATGTCGGAGCGCTGGTAGGTCTTCATTCCTCCGTCGAAGGTCTCCCCTTTCTTGATGACCTTGACGCCGTTGAAGCGGACACTTCCCTTGGAGGTTGGCCACGCAGAGGAAACAGAAGCGGTGGCGGCGAGGACAGCGCAGAGGAGCGAGACGATGCGAGCCATTGTGGTGGGTGGAGTCTTGAGTGTCTTGGCACTTGCGGTGGAAAAAGCAAATTGCAGAATGGCAACCGGCCCGAACAGTAAAATTGTATCTGCGTAAATATGTACTGTCGAGCGGTCATGCGATGGGTCTGTTTGGATACAAGCTTACGATAGCGCTCAGCTGACAGCTTTTGAATTTCTTCCGCTACGTGGTTTGCACTTCTGCTGCCAGATTAAGAAACTACGCGTCAAGCGGAATCCAGTGATATGTAAATGTCAAAACTTGTGTTTTAGCGATTTGCGGACCAAGCTGGTTTCCCCTCTCAGTTTCTCTGCTTCTAGACATGCTAGGACGCCAGCACATACCTCGAAATGGAGCTGAAACACTCCTGAACACGTTGATATTCATAACTCAAAACGGCAATTTTCTTAGAAGACCGTTTCTGTTTGGGGCGGTCTATTTTATGCTTGAAAATAAATAACTTGCACTACATTCGTGGTGTGATGTAGCTCGTTAAAAGAGTTGTGGTGCTAAACGACACACAAAGCTAAACTGACGAGGAAAAATGCCAGAGCCTCACTGTTAACAAACTTATTATCGGACCACTGCATCCTGCAACCGCGAAAGCCCCCCCCCCCAGCGATGTTATTTTTATGTTGCAGCAACTCGAGTGAAAATAGATCTACTTAACTGAACCACTCACCAAGAATATTTGAGTTACTTCATTCTAACCACTGCTGTAGTTGATGAAACAAAACGAATTGTACCTCTCCAAAAAAGAAACCGATCAAAGTAAGCCTTCGTTAATACACTACTCATTTCAGAGCTCATTCCGTGCTCGAAGAGTGCGGCCTTGTATCCTACTTCGATGTGCTGCCCGTGAATGCGGCCACGGGTAACATCAAAACTCAATAACCCGGAGAATGTCGCTTGAAGGATCAAAGGTTAAAAGAAAGCATTCTCCTATCGTAGACCACCAATTTCACGACTAAGATGAATAGATTCTGCCCCAATTAAAATCCATGTAAATCACTGCATTAGTGACATGATTCCTATTAACCGTATTGCGCATAATACAAATTAGTCAGAAACAGTCAGAGCATCATGCCCGGTAAGGCAGTCATAGCAGCCGCGACTACAGAATAAAGTGCATGCACCTCACGGAGAGGAGTCCCATTCAGCGCAATGTGCCTGGCGTTGCTTTACAGAGATCAGTGCATCTTCGACAGTCGACATTCCTCGCGAACACATGCAGCCTGGTGTTGTTACATCGTGATCATCTCATCTCCGTTAATCGAAGTAGGAATTTAGTCGCTGCGACTAGAGCTATTATAAACGCTCGACCAGCAAATGCTTGCAGTACCCACAGTAGCGCTACAGCTTCTCTGCTGCTCTTCACCGATGCAGAGCTCATCGGCATGAGAATAAGGTCACACATCGGTCATCACTAATGAATTCGAATCGAAAACCCCAACTGTCGCGACACCAAGCCCGCCAGAGCACGAAAGCATACCACTGGGGTGACAGCTCTGCCCGTTCCCACCGTGCTTGTGCGATGGTCGTACCTTGGCTGGATCGCTTCGGCACCAACGGCTGCGCTCTCGCGATACCAGTTTTGCTGCATGTAGTATACTAGTAAGTCAATCGCAAAAGCATCGAGTGGCATGTCGAGGTGATGCAGGCCCGAAGAGGAGTGCCGAGGACCGAGATACGTCCGGCACGGTCACTGAAGACAACGTCGAGCACGCAATTGCTTGCCATCGTTGAACTGGCCTGAGCGAATAGCTGGAGCTGCTGGTGCACCCTCCATAGTTGCGTCTGATGAAGTAGAGCGCTGTGGGTTAATGAGACTTCAGCTCTCATTTCCGGTTTCGCCGTCTCTCCACGACCCCACTTCAAGCCTCGCCAACTTAGCATCATGGCCCAAGTATTTTCACTCATCTGCACTGTCGCCATCGCTTCATCCACTGCATTTGTCTCCGCGTGGCCAACCAGTACCGGCAACGTTGAGTACAGCGAGGTGTACGTCGTCGCTGCCGGCGAAACTTTTGATGGTGGGCTGAAAACCTACCAGCGCTCGGACATCACTTGTGCTGAGCAGGACGAGGGAGGCTGGCGCGATGCTATGTTCAAGCTTGAGGCTGGTGCCACACTCAAGAACGTCATCATTGGCAAGAACCAGCGTGAAGGTGTCCACTGCGACGACCATGACTGCACTCTTGAGAACGTTTGGTGGGAAGATGTCTGTGAAGACGCGCTAAGTGTGAAAGGCGGCAATGCCGACAGTGTTACGAATGTCCTAGCCTGCGGCGCCAAGAACGCCGAGGACAAGATCATCCAGCATAATGGCTACGGACACGTCAATATCAACGGCTTCTACGCCGAGAACTTCGGCAAACTTTACCGGTCGTGCGGCACCTGCGGAAGCATTAAACGCACTGTGTATTTGAACCACGTGTGGGGAAACAACCCGGAGAATGCTCTAGTCACAGTGAACTCAAACAACGGTGATGTCGCTACATTCACGGATGACATTCACGTCCACTCAGACGACGGCAACGACGACATCGTGATCTGCAAGACCACGGAGGCCACGGATGGCGATGAACCCGAGGTCACCAGCACCGGTGTCTCGGAGAACTGCGTTTACGACGCGGACGCTATTGAGTATTACTAGTACTAAGATGCATAGCTTGTAGAGGAAGCAGCGTAATGTCGTTTAAGTCAATAAATGGATGTCACAAAGAGCCTAGCGACAGCATAGTGTGGAAACGCGACAACGTAATACATTACATACATTACACAAACAGCAAAACATTAAACACTTTTGACCGTACAGTCGGTATTTTAATCATTAATCATGTTATAAGTTCATACGATTAATACTAGTACTAGTTGTAGTAACAAAACCCTTGTCACAAACATCCAAACAGAAAGAAAAAGCACATACAATCATGGATTACTCAGACTTTAATAACGCACTTGAGCCGTTGTCACTAAGGAATAAACACCTCCCCGCTCTAGTAGCACTACCAGCTACCGCCGCACCTTAGTAGAACTCGATCTTGTCCTTGTTGAAGACGCAGTTCTTGGATGGACCCTTGCTCGTCACCGTGGGCTCCTTGCCATTCGTGGACGTCGTTGTCTGGCACACGGCATTCGCGCCCTTGCTCGTGTGCACGTGGATGTCATTGGTGAAGGTGGCCACGTCACCGTTGTTGGCGTTCACGGTAACGAGGCTCACCTTGGGGTTGTACCCCCACACGTGGTTGAGCGAGACGGTGCGCTTGATGTTGCCGCAGGTGCCACAGGAGCGGTAAAGCTTGCCG
>BSXT01000043.1:0-154069 GCA_030267785.1 Phytophthora fragariaefolia
CGCCTACAGTTCTCGATGGAGCGCTGCGCCCTCCGCCAGCGCTCGAAGGCATCTGCGCAATCAAACTTGTGCGCAGAGCCTTCAGTTCCTCAGGTACACGGACACCCGTATACCCGTTGATGTCCCGTTCGGACACGCGCACTGCCCCGACGTGGCAGTGCTCGCACGCGATACCAATCGGCACCGCGCACGGAATACCCGCTTCGCACCCCAATGCAGTCGCTCAATCGGGGGGGGGAGAGGGCTAGGAGAAGCGCTTATAGCGTTTGCGCGCTAAGCGAACGCGTTCACGGTAACCGGCTGGGTCCTTGTTGAAGTTTTCAACAAAAGCACCCCAGCTTTGACAGAGTGCCTGCCATTCGGGCACTCTACTTCTACGGGAAGTTTTCTTATTCCCGTACCATCGGAGCTCATGGAAGAGTCCGATGTAGTAATCGCGTCTTTGAACCGTCGCCGGATCAAAGTCGAGCTCCTTAGTGACATCATCGTCTTTGATGCCACTGCACGAGTACAGTGCATATTGACTCGGCGGAGCGGTACTGCCGAAGCGAGATTAGATCTCGCTTGGATACGGCATCCATGGGTCGCGCACTGGAGCAGTGCGCGACACCACAACACCAAACGGAGTAGAGTCGCCTCCACTCCGCGGTCTGGACAGTGGTCTAGTGTCAGCGAGAGGTATATCGTTGCCGCTGCGCGAGCGCTTCGAGCTCGAAGCGTCCGAGTCGTCCTCACGAGGACGACATGATCCCACACTTGGATCATCTCGTCTTGACGACGAGATCTCCTCGTCTTCTTCGCCATCCTCCATATCGGCATCACTGCCGACATCGAATAGAGCTTCGAGCTCATCGCTGGCAAACACAGTGTTGCCACGCGTTTCGCCAGCTGTTTCTTCAATCGCTTAATCGTTTGCCGATAACTCTTCGTGACTCTGCCACTGGCTTGTTCATTCAGATCCGCCATTTGGGTCTTTATCCTGGGCTTGAAACCATCCCACGGTATTGTTGTCACACTCGGCTCACACTCGCCTAGCCTAGCGGTAAACCCTTCCAATCGCCTCTGTATCAACCTGTCCGTCGCAGCTTTGATATAATTCGGCGGGGGGAGGGGGGTACACTTTAGACCTCTTCTTCACTCTAATTGCTCCCGTTGGTCAGTGCATCTCGAGTAACACCTCCCGGTGATCCGCGTGGCATGGCGATTGAGCTGTTGTCACCCCTCGAATGATTTTTGTGACTGAGGCTCCTGTGTACCATCTGTCAAGCCGCGACGTCCATATTGCGCCTGTTGCGGCTTTGTGCCTATGTGGGTGGTGTGCATCCGCATATGGCCTGATCTCTTTGTCTTGGGTTTCATGCGGCATGTTGTATAAGTCAGCATCGACTAATCCATTCATTTCTACAAACTGCTGCAATTCCTTCGCTCCCGCGTCATCTGAATTTGATCCTCCGATTTTGTCCATCTGCTGGTTAATTACACAGTTTAAATCTCCCTCGCAGACTATGTCCAGATTGCCGGGAAGGCTGATGCGTTGTAGTGTCTGGTAGAATTTGATCCTACATACGCCATTCGAGGAAGCGTAAATATTTACGAACAAGAAATCTTTCCTGCTATGGAGCCCTTACTCGTTATTAGATGCTCGTTCCAATGTTGTACCCCCCCCACTCCGTCGCACCCTTCATCACCCCGTACGGATGGAACAGGGCAGCAACTCCAGCCCTTCTTCAACCCCCCGACGCCCAAAACGATATGTTGTCTGCTATTGTTCTCTTGAATCCCCATTGCGCCACGTGGTGGTCTTTCCCTGCCTCGTGTTCTGCAACGAAGAGGTGTGTCTCCTGTAAGAAAACAATATCCCGTAGTCCTCGTTGATATTTCTCCTTCAATCCCTGCATCTTGCTCGATAGCAGCTTGATATGTGTAGCCACCGGTCTGCACTTCCCTGAAGTTTTGAGCCGTCGGGTTCTGCCGGGTCAGCAGGTCGAGACCGTCCCGATGACGGGTAGTCGCTGTCTACGGCTCATGCCCTAGAGGGTAGTGTTTCAGTTATCGTCGCGTCATCTGTGTGATTCGGTTCCTCTTCCGCTATGGTGAATTCTGCGACTCCTTGTAGTGGTTCTGGGTACGCATATTTGCAGTGCTTCCCGTCGATCGTGGGTGTGGTGACGTCTAGAACATTTGTGGCACCTCTTTCCGCATAGCTTTCAGCACCTTCGCCGCTGCTTTCGCCGTTTCAATTCGATCGTAGGGTTCCCCATCCAGAATCTGGCCACCATAGTTCACGATAATTTGGTTTCGCTTGTTCACTAGATGTTCAAGCTGGTCTGAGTAACACCTATATCCTTCTGGGTCATACGTCACTGCTTGGAAGTGATTGTCACTAGGTTTCCATCTGAGGACCAGCACGATCGGCAATATCCCTGATGAAATGAGTTCTTGCAACAGCTGCAAACCTGTTGTAGTAC
The DNA here is from genome assembly GCA_030267785.1 of Phytophthora fragariaefolia. Classification (NCBI taxonomy): domain Eukaryota; phylum Oomycota; class Peronosporomycetes; order Peronosporales; family Peronosporaceae; genus Phytophthora; species Phytophthora fragariaefolia. The sequence goes on from BSXT01000043.1 coordinate 2,469, forward strand.
TTAAACGGTTGATCGTCCCTGTTTGAATTGATTTCCCTGTCTTCAATGGTCGGTCCCCATATGCATACGCCTGTATTCGTGCCATATCATTTGTTTGCACTTCTAGTACGTAGATCGTCTCCCTGGCGTGTATCGTCATTGCTTTTATATGGGAGGGCGGACCCAGTAAGGCATGGAAACGAACAGTTTGACCGAACGCCGCCGTTGCGCCACATAATGGGTTGCTAGTTTTCATACTTGTTGATTCATTGACGCCCATCCTTAAGCACTAGAACTAGGTCTTAACCGCTTGCGATATATGCGCGCATGAAAGCCTAGACCAGACCACAACCTGGCGTAACCTCAAAGACGACGGGGTACCTGAGGTCGATCCACTGTTCAAGCGGCTGAGTGTTCACTCAGAATCCGCCTTGATAAGCTCATGGACATTTCCCCTTGCCTTTCTTCCAGATCAGAAGCGGGGGTCTCTTCTTGTCATCAGCCGTGACAGCGAGGGCTACCCTAGTGTGCATTGAGGCGAATCTAGTCGATTTCAGCACGACACGACGTGCTCCTGTAGAGTCGACGGTGTCGCAGTATGGGTCTACGAATTAGAGCGCGGTTTTATCCGTCAGCTGAGTAGCCCCCGTGGTTGAGCGATGACTACTTCGTAGACAATTAAGTCATGCGGTGAGCGTCTCGTGCCGTCAACTGGTCGTCGCTTGACATCGTCATGTTCGCCGGCGTCGAAGCGACAGGCCGTAGCGAGCCATGGACAGGGCAAGTCAGTTGTCCGAGGCTTGGAAGTTCGTGCCATCGGCCTGAGTTCATACAATCGCTATCGCCGTCGACTGGATCCATTGACACACGATATTATTTCCCTTTTTGCGCACAGACGGAGAACTTTGTCGAAGAGAATGTCCTCCAGCTTACCGATGCGTGGATGGGCACCAGCACCAGAAGCACTGTCTGCAGCGTAGGCGCATTGGTTTTTTTACGATCAGTTGCGAATCTGGACGCCATGAGACATTCCAGCCTGACTCGTCTTTGAAATGTTTTACGGCACACGTTGGGAGCCCACCTCCGGCTCCTTGAATCCACTCGATCACCTTTTTGCTTTTCGAGATTGGCTTTGGAGGCCCGCGTTGAGGTTATGATGAGCGAGGTTGGTAAACAAGATGTAGGAGGATAGCGGTCACGTACAGGCCATTTAGAGGTTTGTAATGGGAGAGCCTGGAGCTGAAAGAATTGCTGGTTGCAATAATAGTTGGTTTCGCTAGACATTCTAGAACGTAATGGTACAGTATTTGGAACGGTGTACTAATTAGAACGGTATAATACCGAAATCCAAAACTAGGCGAGGGTATTCTAGATGGAATATATGTACTATTAGGCTGAGCCCGTTACTTCGCTCGGAGCTGAAGAATTGCAAGATGAATGGCTGGTTTGATCCAAGGTGGCCTCGCTTTGGTCTAGGTCGACCAGGCTATTGCTTCGAGAATGAAGCACTGCTGCCACTTTAGGTTGTTGCTGAATCAACTGTCTCTTTCTCTCTCCGTTGAGGCGTTCTGGGTTAACTCTTTGGGGATCAAGAAGTACTTTGCTGAAAGCGATTTTTAGTTTATCTGGTTGGAGCACTTTTATGGGATGTCTCGGGGAACTGGGCGCTAGCTGTCGAGGCGTCCGAAATACAGCGCGCATTTGCGCTAAAAGGGTCCGATAGAATCGCCGTGTGGTTTACGGAGCTGTTCTATCACTGCATAAGAGACGGCTTAGGTTGTCGGCGATGCTCGCGCCGTGCAAACGCGATTGCCAATTTCATTCAGATTGTTTGCAGTATATCCAGCGGGGGGGTCTTCGCGAGAAAGGCACCCCTGAAAACAATACAGATGATCTAGTGCGTTATGGTTGATAAAGGTCGCTTTCATACTTATAACCTCGTCTACTTTCTCCCGCTAGTGCCATTGTTGCATATTAATTAATACCTCTCGTAGCACCACGGCAACATGCAGTACTATGTTACGAAAGTGTTCAGCTAGTAAAAGTCACAAGGAGGCATTTTTGAAAATTCTCGACAGCATAGCGAAAAGCACCACAATCACCATTTTCGATTTGTTTATTTAACACAATTATTTAACAAGCCGAAGCTGATTTTAGATGGCCGAACGCCCAGCCCCACATTGATTAGAATCATCTTTAGATGACAGTGAAACCGAAGACTACATCGTTCGTCAGAACTTTTTTTTCTTTTTCACGCTCGTCGTGAAAGGCAACACTGTTTAATCGGTAGGAAATGTCAGCTACAACAAAATGTTGATTGATCAAATTAGTAAGCTGCTGAAGACCATGAGTGTAAGTAGCACTACATCGAAATCCCCCACCGTAGTCATCGGCTGGAATCTAAACTCGCGGACCTGTTCCTTCCGTCGCTAATTTGGTATCTTCATTGCCACCAAAATTATTCATCTTTCAGCCGTTCTATGATCGTGTATCGAATAATTTGGCTGTGAACCCTCTCACCAGGAGCTTGCAAAGATATGTATTCACGTGGGCGCTGTTCATGAACAAGTTTCTTGAGCGGTTCCGCGAGAAGGATTTGAGTTCAAACACCTCACGAAACTGTTTCAGCTGCGTGTTGCCGGTAGGTACACAGCAAGAGTACTCAACTAGTTTCCTGTACCTTGTCTCTCAAATCCCGCCGCTTTCCGAGTTTCTGAAATGATGGTTATGCTAGCATAGCTCAATTGGGAGTCCAACCCGTTACCTAAACTACTAAGCTACCGACACCTCCTCAAGTCACGGTCTCGTAGGCGTAAGGATCATGACATCGTGGGAGCCACCAGCGTGAGCTGGCCCTTCGTCTCCCCGTGACGACAGGGATAAACGGTGAGAAGGAAGCATTATTGGCGACCCCAACATCCGGTGAGTCTTTATGCTGCTCCCCGGAATGTTTTGATACATGCATATAGAACGGGCCGGAGCAACGGCGCCAGAGAGTTATCCGCGCTCCGTGTTTCTCGGCTCGAGGATGGCACGCATACCATCGGACAGAGCCCCCGCGGTTTCACTCCGCAGTCCTCACCACCTTATTGCTGTACTACGCGCATACACAGGTCCCTAGCAGCGTACCTCGCGTTAGTACAGGCGTATCGCGTTCCGTTCCTGCTGTAATCCCGAACTGAGGGCTCGCTTGCGAGGCCGCAAGCGCCGCTCATCCTATCCTACGGAAGCCCCCTCATGAGTCCCTCTGTCTTGTGGCACCAGCCAGCTGGCTCATGGCCCCCACCAACTACTGCTTGTTCAATCCATTGTTACCGTCTGCAACGGCGGTGGTGGTGCTTGTCAAATCGATCACCTCACGTCCGTCGTGACTCAGCCCTTCATCACTGCTCATGACCACGAGAAAATCCCAACTACTACAGTTATATCAGCAAAGCCGTAGCCCTGAGACAAACGATTTTTTTTTACAGCGCCTGTTTCAGAACCTTGCAGAATTGATTGAGTTGGCGGCCAAAGAACCGCCAAGACTCAGGTTCGAACAAGGGGAGGTCTAAGATGCGGCTCAAGCGAATGGCGAGAGGAGGGTGCTGGCGCCAAGAGCACTGGTGACTAATCATGCTTATTCTGCTCGGTGCGTACAGACCGCAGCAACGATTGCCGTAAGAAGACGGCTGTCGTGGATGCCGCCGTGAGAGGTAAGTGCGAGGCAGCGCAATAAAACTGCTAGGCCGGAAGACTCAGCGTGCGCTAGCAGTACAGACGCCGCCGGCCACGAACATCCAACGCGAGCCGCACTTCACTACCACAAGGACGGTGCTGAAGTGCGTCATCGCAAGTGCAACCTCCACTGCTACCTCTCATACGCGGGGATTGTCGGCAACTCGAGTGTCACGGCCTTCATCGACAATAGGGCGTCGTTCAACGCTGTCAACTCACGCGTGGTCAAGTGCCTCGGTCTCAAGGTGACTGCAGCTGGAACCGGCTGTCGATAGCAATCCGAAAACTGTCATAACCGGGCGGGTTGCCAGGTTCAAAGTTCACATCGACGGATTTCCAGCCTATGAAACGGAGGCGTTCGTACGGAATATTTCCGAAGAAACAATCTGCTATGCGGAGTATCATGGCTCGAAGCCGTCAAGGTCAAAATAGACTGGCAGAAAAAAAACTCAAAGCGCTCGCGGCTCGACCAATCCGCAATGAATCCGCACTGTTTCCATGCGGACTATGCCCGCGGCATCGGCGGCGCGCAGCACTTGCAAGGGTCTGGTGCACGAGCAACTTGTAGCAAGCGCACACGAGGGACGAAGTGGGGTGACGCCAAGGTAATGACGGTCAAGCAGTTCCGAAAGACGCAACGCTCTGACGGCGAGTTCATGTTCGAGGTGTCTGAGGCACAAGGTAATGCTGACCGTCAGCTGAGTACCGACATGGAAGCGCTTCGCGGCCATCCTGCTGAACTCATCTTGTTCAAGTGTATGGATTCCGTCTTTCGATCCGAGCTGCCATCCACGCCTCCAAACCCGCACGTTCGACGTGGAGGCGGGGGCGACTGATGATACTCCTGTTGTTCAAAAGCAGTGACGAAGGCAAACAAGCCGTGCGCGAGTGGACGACAGAAATGCTGTCCGCCGGGATGGTCCGTCCGTCGAAATCACCCTTCACCTCGCCTACGTTGTGTATCTGGAAGGCTGTTGCATAGTGCATCGTGCACGACGTTCGCGCGATCAATGGATGACTTTACAAATTTACGCAACCAGCTGTTTGTGGCAGCATATGAAGAACAAGTGGTGGCGCAAATGTGACAGAAACGTTGGTTAGACGGTCTTCACGTCTGAGCAAAGTAGCTCCCTTGTACGCATTAACCCAAACACCGAATCACAGTTATCGTCAGTTCTCAGGACGTTGTCCGACTGTTTCGTTCAACACTCGAGGAACGAAGTGCCTTAGCCATCTAGCAGTGCTCCGCGTTATAACACCACCTATCAATCGGCGTCATTTCGGCAAGACCCTCGACCCAAGCATCTTCACTAGCATTAGCCTTGGCAACAACCGGGAAGAGACGAAAGGGGAGAACTTTCGTGCTGGTAAATGAGATCATTCGTGTATTTCGACTATGGTGGGAGCGAATTTGCATTATTTCTAACCTTTCGTCATAGGTATGCTTGCCTTTGTCGAGGATGGCTTCTTTTTCGATCTGAACAATGGGCGAGCATTGTTTCCTGGTACAACACCCGTCTACCTTCTGGTTGGCCCGAGTGAGATGGGGACAGGCTTTGACGTAAGTTCATGTCCTTGAAGAACAAGCGAAAACCGACAGGGGATTCAGATTGCCCTTCTGAGGTGAAACGTGCTAAGATCGCCATTATGAGTGTCAAGGCTCCCTGCGCTATCACCACGCTGCATGATGACGAATCAGACGAGCAGGGACCAGAAGAATAATCTATCAGTAAAGGCTTTGGTGATGTGGAGTAGCTCCACCTAATGTGTCCGGTCAGTAGCTCACAGGAGCTTCCTTTAGCCCAAGTGACACAGATATCTTTGTAAAGTCACCCGTCGCTTCATCAAAATTGCTTTGTGAATGTGGGATACTATCAAAATGCTCATTTAATTTATTTACTGCATGTACACGCTTCTAATCCGACTTATACCTGTGGTTCGCACACGGAGATTGTATAAGTGGTAGACTTTTTCTAGTCGCAATCCACGTCGTTCGGGGTCGAAGGGAAGAGGCAGAAGCAATCGTCGATAGACCTTTGAGACACATCCTGTTCTCCACGCAGCAGCTTGTCGAACTGCCATTATTGAATTCTTAGCCAACATCAAAACCATCAGTTGCTGATTTTGGTCATCACGTGCACCTTGGCTACGGGCGAGCTCCAGTTGAAAGTGCCGTTCTTGAGATTCTTGTGCTACTCCTCATTCTTCTTGCTATCGGTGAGCCTCAGCACCACGAGAGGCTTGACATTCATCCATCATCATCATCATCATTCCAAGCAAATTTGATTCCGTTCCGTGGCCATGTCTGTAGCAACCTTGTCCATCAGTCGGTCAAGCCAAATGTGCCTTTGGGCTGTTTGGCTCAACAAGATGGTTGTAGGGATAGTGCTCTCATTTGCTCTGAATATTATCAATTGAGTCGGCCTGAGTCCGGCCCTAGCACTTGCCGTTAGCGCTTCGGCTGTAGGCGTTGGAGAACGGCTAGATCGAGCCTGCTGTTGAGGTGTCGGTGTACGGGTAGCTTCCGCTACTGTAACTCGTTGAGGAGTTGTAGTGACTTGCTCTGGCACGTCAACCGCCGTCGTGGCTCCATCATCCCCGTTCTACTCGCTTGTACAGGCCTCGAGCACGTGCACTGCAAACGGGCAGTGCGGCACATTCTGGACATACAGTATTTTCATAGTCCAAGGCGACGTTTATTCCTTGGTGACACAGACTCTCAGCCAATCAAACTGGCCTATTTCTAACGTATGCCAGACACTATTTTACGCGTGTTTAATTTGGGGCATCTGCATAGCGCACTGTCATTTTGTCGGCTTGGGCAAGGATGGGCCGCCCTTGCATCACCGGGAAGGGCAAGGGCCAGAAGCAATACAAACGCGTCGCGGTTGCGTGCAACGATAAGAAAGCATGGCTTGATATCTTGACAGTAGGTACGTTGCTCATAAGAAAAGCAAAATTGGTTGCACAGCAACATCTTTTGGCACGATCGGCGAGGCAAGATTGCAGCCGACGATTCATTTCTCCGTCGTTCCAAGACCCCAGATAGTTATGACGCCCCCCAGATCAAAGTTCCATTGAAGCCGTAACATAAGACACCTGTAACCTTCACTGTATGTAGCCATCCTGAACCAAGAAATGATGTTAGCTCTACAAACAACTACATCAACAGCATTAAAATGTGACCATTGAACTACGCGTTTTGCAAGTCGCTGGTTGATCTTTGATGTACGCCGCTATTGTCCCGGCCAAGGAAGTTGATACAACAGCATGTATACCTGTATGTTCAAATCGGCGCATTGTTTTCTCTGTCAAAATGTACCTTAGGGTGCAAAATTGGGTTTTACATCCGTTTCAGCGGTTTAAATTACGTAATTCGCAGTCGTTTAGCCACAAAAGCAGTCTAAACGCAAGGCCAGCAACTTGCCAAAACTGTGCTGTAATCAGCTGTGGGAAGTACATAAATATTAAAATCCGATTGGCTTCGACTCAAAAGATATGGTCATTCCGTGAGCGGCCAACGAAGTTGATACAACTACTTGTAACATACGAAGTTATGGGAAATACATTTTATTGAGTTATGCAGGTGTCCTAGAAACTATGCATACTGGCACCGTCGGCGTCGGCTTGGGTATACTCGAAAGCGAGATCTTGATCTTGCACTTGCTGTACCTCGGTAGTAGTTTCGTCTTGGTCGCCGTTTTCCTCTTCAATTATCAATTGCTCCTCTTCGTCGCCTCTACTGTCGTAGCCGTCTATCTCGATGGTTTCATCCTCCTCACTAACAAGAGAAAAATTTTCTAAAGCTGTAGCATACATGTCCTCATACTGCTGAACTCGTCGATAATACGTTTTCCAATTATTATCCTCAACCTTTGTAAATTCCACGTCGACTACATCGTCCAACTCCTTAGCATGTTTAGCCCCACCGACCAGCCCCTATTTACGAATGACAAAACATAACGGTCATTTACTGTACTTCACACCGCCATATCATCCACAACTTCAGCCCATCGAGATGGTGTGGGACTTGATGAAAAACCGACTTTCTTTGAATCGTTCGAATAACGTACCAACAACTGAGAAATGATATCGTTTTGCTCGTACGGAATTCCTATACGTTCAAAAACCAAATATTAGTAGTTATACAACAGGGAAAAAGCTGATCCGACAGCATACCGTGCGAAGTAAGCCATTCTTGAATTTTTGCTTTCCTTCAAGACTTGTTTGGTGTAGGATTTGTAATTATTTTGTTGTACGAAGGTCCATCCATGTGAATATTACAAGGACGATACTTATTTTGTAGAGTTTTACACAAATTTGTAAACCAAGCTTTAAACATGTCGGAGTCAAAGTTGCCATGATACTAGCAGTCGCTAGGGGTTATGGTCTTTTTTTTAAGCAGTATTAGAATGACGAATCGCTTCCGTAACAAAGCTACAATGATTTTTATTTTTTGTGAACGGGTGGCGGTACTGTCACACGCGTTTGCAACACACGTAATAATCCCTGCAGCCACCATAACAATTCGATAGATTTTATGTTATAGAAAGTATAAAAAGCGGAGTTCAATTTCATGCAATAACTGACCGGTCTCCTTTTCCACTTTTGATTTTGCGTACTTCGGCTTCTGTTAACCACGTTTTGTTAGCAACGTGGTTAACATTTACGTCCGACTCATCCAAAAACACCTCTCGAATTCTTGTTGGGGTCACGATTAGCCAGCTTCTTTTGAAGGTAAGTAGCTCTAAAAGCGACGTTGTTCTCCTTTTCAGCTATAAAATTGCGCTGTCTACCTCTAATATGGAACAATTCCATGCGTCTCATCAAGCGACGCATACTTCGATGTGGAATTTTGTGTTTTGTCTCCATGAATTTTGCAACGTGGTTTGAAATAATCTGAGCTGTGATAGGTCTGGTGGCCTCGTTTTCTGCTATAACACATTCCCTCGCAACTTTGTTGATGAGTACCTGTCACCATCGCTTTGCTTTAGCGTTGATGGCTACATCGTATAATTTGTTAGAGGTTTTAATATATAACTATGCATGTGCAGGTCAACTGCAACTTCAAACTTACCTCGTTGAATTTTGTTCCGGGGTTCTTGTTCCAGAATGCTATGACTCGAGCAACGGTAGCCAATCCCCCACTAAGACACGCAGTAACCCGTTTCCGGGTCTCCACGCCGCCAGATGTGCCTACTTCCTCTTCTTCTGTGTAATATTCGTGAGCTCTCACGATTCGCACCTTCTCTTCGGGTAAGCGGCTTACCTCGAGCCATCTTTTTTCCTACTAAATCATAGCTGAGGGCACCTCTAGAAAGCTTAACGGACAGCGGAGAAGATATTTTAGTGATATCTGTTGCTTTCATTCTGATCGCGCAACTACTCGAAGTGCTACATATGTTTTAGGTGCCAGGTTACAATTTTAGTTTTGAGTTGTATCAACTTGCGTGACCAGGACAATAACGGACGCAGCGCGAGCGAAGCCCTATCACGGATCGATAGCCCTCGATGATGAACCGTTGCACTGTCTCTAAGTACTCGAGGTCCGTTTGTCCAGTCCTCCTGTCCTTGCTTATCCCGATTCACCCATTCCGTTTCACGTGAAAATGGACGCGTCACTATGCTGTACGTGGATATCTGTACCAAGATCGTGATGATGGATACGACGCATTATTGCGTATAGTGAACACAAGCTCAACACAACCGAGCGGATGTACCAGACGGGTGAGAAGGAGTTGCTAGCCATGCTGCACGCTATGCGCACGTGGAATGCCTATTGGATCAACAAGCTGTTCTACATCATCACTGACCACAGGACGCCCGATTCCATCTTGCTACAATCTACGTGCTCTCAACGTCTCGCCAATGGATGAACGAGCTTAATTTCTTCCAGCCTCAATTTCGTGTAAGTTGCTGAGGATGTTGTGGTGTATCGATAAGCGCTAGCTAACGTCTTACCTGCTTCCGCTTACTGTTTCTTCCTTCTGCTCCCACTTTCTGGTCGTGGGAAGCCGTGTCGTCCCATCCTGAGAGAGGTGGCCGAAACCGGTCCCTGACCCGCGGATCACCTTGAGCAACCAAGCGTTGCATTCTAACACTTTTTCTCGGCCGTCACCTGACATGCCTACTTCGAGCTGAAGATCCCGTGCAGCTCGGACATCCTGGGTGCCGGTAGCGCCTTCGTTATCGGATCCGCCATCATCAGACGAGACTCCACGTAATTGGTTTTCACGATCCCTTTTCTCGCGAAGTCGCAAACGAACTTGATGTGGATGTCGACGTGCTTGGCGCTCGCCATGCTGTCCTCCGACTCATACTGCTTGATAGCAGCCTGGTTGTCCACGTGCATGCGCACGGGCTCCACCACCTCGAGCCCCAGTTCGCGCACGAGCTCCCGCAGTCTGAGCAACTTTAGTCCGATGCGCGAAGCCGCGGTGAACTCAGTCTCCATTGTGGAGAGGGCGAGACCCCCGTCTGCTTCTTGCAGACCGATTGGACGATGCCTCCGTCCTTGGTTATGCCGCCGCCGGTGACAGCCTTCCTGGTGTCCTTGTCAGTTGCGAAGTCCACGTCGCTCCAGCTCTTGATCTTGATGCGACGTCCACCAGTCAACATGCATCCCAAGCTTGAGGCCCTTCGTGCCGATCAAGTACCGGGCGATCCGCTTCGCAAGCCTCCAGTCGTTCATCGTTGGTTCGTGCGTGCGACGGGTGGCCTTGTGCACGACGAAGCTTATGTCGGGCCTTGTGCAGCGAGCGATCCAGAGCAGACTTTCCACAAGTGACTGAAAAGCTCGGATCGCGGGCTCGCTACGAGCCCCTCACTTCGGCAGCAACTGCGGTTTCTGGGGCTCAGCCTCGTTGCTCTCATCTCCGATGGGGGGGGTCGCGCGCCGTTTGCATCCGCGAGTACTGCTCAATCAGCTCCTCGATTGCAGCTTGCTGGTCAAGAGTGTATCCGTCCGCCTTGTCGAGCTCCACGCGCATACCGAGAAACTTTCGCATCACCCCAGGTCCTTGATGGACAGGACGCTTATCGCCTCAAAGAAGTCGTCGACCGGGTTGGCCGTGGATGCAGTGACCAGGAGGTCGTCCACGTACACGCCCGCGATCGTCATCTCTCTCTCCCTTTTTTGTAGTACAGGAACATATCCGTGACACGCTCGAGGTGTTAACCCTTATCTGCCGTGACGTAAGCGTTAGAAATATCCCCATGTCTTGCGAGCACACGCCCCCGCCTCGCGAACACTAGATCACCTTCGCGGTGGTCAGCCCCATCACCGCTGCAAATGTGAGACTGTACTCAATGTCGAACCGTTGCTCATTTTCACAAGCCATCAGGCAAGGCTTGAAGCGCTCAATGGATCCGTCGGCGTTCGTCTTGGTCTTGAAGACCCACTTCGTGTGCAGCACGTGCTGCCGACTGGAGGCAACACCACCGTCCACATTCCGTTCTCCTCGAGTGCCTTGCACTCCTCGACCATCGCAATGATCCACCCGTTCTTTGGCCCCCTTCTCATGGCCTGCCCATAGTTCTTTGGATCGGCGACCCGTACGCTGTTCACCGCGTCGGGGTTTGAGACGTCTTGACTGTCACTGGCGTTCAACTGTTCAGCGGTCGCGGCTGCCTTCCGAGAGACCGATCTTGTTTCGTGCTTCTCTCTGGTCCAGCGGCTATTTTTGCGGTGCTTGGACTTCGCTTTGGGGCCGCCGTCGGCTCTCGCGAATCCGAGTTGGCGTCTCCGTCTTTCGTCTCCTCCAAGCCCTCGAAGTGTACGCGCCTGTGCTGCTCGCCTGCTCGTCCGTGTGAGGCTCCAGGTTCCAGACGTGACGACCATCACCCTGGCCTTGGGGATGTACACTCTGTACCCGATCATCTCATCGCTCTTGCCAATGATCATAGCCGGCTTCCCCCGCGCTCCCAAAGACGTTTTCTTGGTATCTCGATGCACTGTGCACGGCGAGTCAAATATCACGATGTCGCTAAGGTCCGGTATGCTCTTCGAGAGCATCTGCAGCGGTGACTTCGATCCCGGGTTCGCCTTCCTCGGGCTCCGGTTCTGGATGTCATATTCCCCAGCGTCGACCCAAAAGCTGAGGGGTAGCCCGCAGGCGAGCGCCATGCTACACACCATGTTCATGATGGTGCGATGCATCCTTTCAGCCTTGTCGTTGCTCGTCTGGTTCCTCGGCTCACTCACTTGCCTCGCGATTCCCGTGTCCTAGCAGAAGATCCAACGTCTCCGCCACGTTCGTAGCATGTGGATGCGGCAATTGAACTGCTTCAAGAAGAAAGCCATGAAGAGCTGGAACTTCTACGCCGCGACGTTATTGGTCTATGCCAAGAAGATCATATAGTAGTTCGTGTGGTGGTCGATGAAGTTCACCATGTACCTGTCGCCGAGTCGGTCCATCGGCGTCATGGCCCCCTTGAGGTCGGAGCAGATAACGCCGCCGATGACATCAATGGGGGGTTGGCTTCAGTGTCCTTCCGTAACTGCAAGTTCTTGATCTGCTTGCCTAGTACACAGGTCAAGCAGTCAGCACGCTTCTCGTCCGTCAGCGAGATCCCAGAAGCCGGGTCCCTCGCCATCCTTAGGATCGTGTCGTAGTTGAGGTGTCTGAGCCTGTGGTGGAAGAGCACGAGCGTATCGGTCTGCACGTCTGGCCCGATCTCTGCCTGGCTGTCTGCAAGGACAGATATCAGCACGTCCCCTTCACTCTGTCTACCGCCGTAACCCTCCGCACGAACCACCAGCAGGTTGTTGGTCCTCTCCATGTCAAACTTAGCTGGCCCTCCAGCCATCGCACCTATCACGCGATGTAGGCCTCGATACTTGATCTTGAAGTCCTTCTTCTCTAACAGACCGTAGGAGATGATGTTCCTCTACATGTGCTCAGCGTACTGCACGTCCAGCAGTCGCAGCTTGGTCCGTTTCCCCATAGATGCGGTTGCCAGCAGCACGCTTCCACGCTTGGTTACTCTCAGTGCTCCTCCGTTTGCGGTGACACAATGACTCTCGAAGTCTGCTGGGTTCTCCACCAGGCCCACGTCGTTCACGAGATGACGACTGGACCCAGTATCCAGGATCCACAATCCCTTCTCTGGCGTCGCGTTGGCCACCGCAAGCACGTAATCCGCTTCCCCGCCCTGACTCCATTCCTTCTTCTTCGCCGGGCACGCCGCCTTCGGGTGGCCTTGCTTGCCACACTTGAAACACTTGCGCGTGTTCACACGCCCTTCGTGCGCGTCGTTCACTACGTCACACCCGAGTTGTTTACCACGAAGCTCGACCAGTGTCGGGTCCTCTAGCCACCATGCTGGTTGTAGTACCTCTCAGCCATCCCAGTGAGATGGTGTCCGAGGATGCACAAGCAAAAAACATATAACCTAATTGACTACATGTAGAATATGCTACAATTTTTTTAAAATCATTTTGAACTAATCCAACAGTACTTGCAAAACTAGCTGTAGAAGCTCCTATTACTGTAATAACTTACAGATATTAATTTAAATAAAAATAAATTAAATTTTATAAAAAAATTAATATAATTTAATTAAAATTATATTTATTTAGAATGTCTACCTTCACTTCCTTTGTCCACTGGAAACCACTCGTGCGCTCTGCGAAGTGGATCTGTCGCACAAACCTTTTACTCCACGACAAAAAACCACTACCGAGTCCTTGGTAGAGCTTATTTCCGTCGAAGTGGCGGATCCCTAACTTACGCTGACGCGTCCCTGCTACACGCGGGAAGCTGTTCACAGATGCCTGCTTCCCCTGATGCATGACGGGTGGCTGGACAGGTTGCTGGTACATACGAGGTGACCCGAAGTGCTGGGGTAGCGCCGGTTGCGGCGATAGGGTCATCTCCACGTTCGCGGCTGCGTTCTCATACGCATGCACACGCTGCTTCACACCGAAGTACGTGGCTGGGAATACTGGTTGGTTCCGTCGTGGTGGAGTTTGGTCCAACGCTAGCCGGTACATGGCTCTTCCGGGCCTGATGGCGGACTCGAAGACGCTCGACCCGAGTCCTGAGAGCCGCTCCTACTCCGCTTATCGCTGCTGCGACGCCTCCATGCGCTCCACGCGCTCCCAGAGGCCTGTGAGGAGGTCCAGCAGCTTCTCCTGAGTGCCCTCCGGATTGGGCTGTGTCTTGACTTCGTCAATGTCCCCGTACTGACGTCGACCGCGACGTGGTCGACCTTGGCTTCCGGGGTTCCTGGAGCTTCGCACCCGCCGACGGTGTGAACTGTTGGGCTCATAACCTGTAAGTTGCGGAGGATGTCGTGGTGTATTGAGAGGTGATAGCTAACGTCTTACCTGCTTCCGCTTCCTGCTTCTGTCTTCTGCTCTCACTTCTTGGTCGTTGGCAGCCGTGTCGTCCCATCCTGAGAGTGGCGGCCGAAACCGGTCCCTGACCCGCGGTTCACCTTGAGCAACCGAGTGTTGCATTCTAACAATTCGTTGGATTTCTGGGGATATCAACGTCATGGCAGACGCGATCTCCCGCTCCCCCAAAACCGCCGACGGTGATCGACCCAGCCACGTGTCTATCAGCTCGCTTCTCGCTCAACTCAGCGAGTGGTAACCACTCGTCCCGCTGATGACGCACTTTAGCTGTACATGCGGCAACGACCGTCGATCTAGAAATCCCGGTGCTGATGAGTCTCGTCGAATGTGTGTACCAAGCGACAGCGATTTGTGTAACCTCATTCTATTTGAGCATAACACACGGTCGTCCTGACACCGCGAAGGCACTCGCTAAGGTTCAGCGCTGGTTCTACTGATCGAGAATGACAAAATCTGTCGCCAAGTACGTACAGACGTGTGAGATGTGCCAACGAACCAAAGAGTCTAGGCAAAAAAACGCAGGTCTGCTGCATCCGCTGAACATTCCGTAGTGCGCATATCATTGGACGTCATGAAGGAGCTTCCACTATTCGGTGCAGACACGTACGGCACCGTCGTAGTAGTCCTCGACCGACTGACCAAACGGTCCCACTTCGTTTCGACTCACTAGAACGCATCAGCAAAGTCGCGTGATTGTTCGTTCATGAGCATGTTTGCCTACATGGGTTTCCGGTCTCCATCGTAAGAGATCGTGATTCGCGACTTCTCTACGTATTTGGGAAAGCTTTTTACCCAGCTCAGCGTACACAAGTCCACATGAGCACTGGCTTCAATCCATCCACGGACGATCAGAATGAGCCCAGCCACGCGTTCATCAACGGTTACCTCCGTGCATTCATCATGCCCACTCAAAACGACTGGCGCCATCCCCGTAGCGCCAGAACGAAGGTCTGGTCTTTGGCGAGCACTACCAAGCCACGCAGCAGCGCTGACCAAAGCCCTCGCCATTGCCAACACATCCATGAAGCGCCATTACGACACGAACCGAACCGACGTCCAGTTCCACGTCAACGTTAGCGTGCATATCGGCATCCTCCATCTCGGCCTGGCATCAAGGGCCGCCGGATGTTCGCACCGCGGTTCATCGGTGCCTACAAGGTCGCAGCGTATGTGGCACAACCCCAACACGTATCGAATCTCCTTCCGCCGGTCACTGAAAGATAGCAGATCCGAGCAATTATTGGTCAGCGAATCCATCGCGGTGAGCCCAAGTACAAGGTACGGCGGTACGACCGTGGCGAGCGCGACTCGTGGGAACCAGCACTCAACTTGAGTTCGGCAGCCGGTCTCGTCAACGAGTTCCTCGCATCCTCTGTGGTGACCACTCCCGTTGAACGCCAGCGAACCGACGCCGATCGCGCTCAGACCACACTCGAACTTGCAACACTCACGCCGGCGCGACAAAGCCCTCGCCTCCAGCAAGCGGAGTCCCTGACCGATACTCCGCCACGCTGTTCGACCCGCCCACGTCTTTCCGGGGAGGGGGGGCTGTCATGGACTCCGACCAGCATACGCGTCACCGACAGATGATCTCGAGGATCAGCATTCCTGGCGGTCGAGCAACGGCATCCCAAGCCACGCACAACTGCAACAGCAATGTGATTCGCACTTCAACTCAACCAACATCAAGCAAACCCCATGAACGGTCGCCCCAAGGGGCCTAAGTCGCTCTCCACGGCAACGGCATATCGTAGGTTCTCATTCGCCGTGGTTTTCCTCACTCTCGACGTTTCGCATCCGCACACAAGTCAATACAGCCACCTGTGTACCTTCGTCGAGTTTCAAGCCCTCCAAGTGCGTGTCAATTCTTTGATAAACGAAGTAATGAATCGCCGTTGGGTAACAGCTGTGTCGAGATTTTATTTTCTAGTAGACTGGCTTTGTTCTCTTTATCCCCTTAGCTCGGCGTCAACCTTGTAATGAACATGAGTGATATTCTATGCCAGCTTTGGCTCATTGAAATATTACCACACGGGAAGCCGTCCTCTAATACCCAAGTAGCACAGCAACCTTTGAAGTGAGCAGTAGCATCATCTGAAAATACATCCGACGGTTTATCCATATACGATACGCAGGCTTGTGTCTGATCTGAGGCAGCACTAGTTGGCAGGAAAACAACGCAACAAACGCTTATTTACCGCTGAGCAACTTTGGGATTGAGGAGGAGAAAACCTCGAAGGTGACAACCCCCTCTTTTTACAACGGAGCTATACTCCAACAAAATGATGGGTGCCTGTGCCGCTCCGATTGTGACGGGTCCGAGATCCCACTAGGTTTATGTAAGGCAAAACATCACTTTCGTTGCCCTTTTGGTGGCCAACATCGATATGGTGATAGCTTCTTAAGTAGTAGTTGGATTGACAAGAATATTTCGCTTATCTAGAAAAACGTAAGATTGTTGACGGTAATCGAAGGTCTATTGATTATTGAGAGACATTTTTCCCGAATTAGAACGCAATTCGAGCTCGTCACTTGCTACCGGCTTGGTGAGAAAGTCGGAGGGTAGCCCCTAGTGATAGCTCGGAGACTCGTTAATTGCGAGTCGACCCAAGGACAGGTAGGCTCTGCATTCGTGGTCTCATTATATTTGTCGGTCGGATATTCATTCATGTCTAACGTAGTTTTGTACGTGAAAACGCTTTATGCAGTCCTTACCGAGGGAGAACATGCGCACCGATACGTTTAATTATGGGGTAGTTTTTAGATTTTTCGCCGAAGCACCATAGTTGCCACGCCCGATATGCTCCCTTTTTGAAAAACCATGCACCACTAGGAGGATGTGGAAAATGTGTTGTTGCAGTGCTTGAATTGATTTTGGTGGTGATAAATGTGCTGTGTCGTATTGGTAATGAGCCAGTCCGGCACGCGCCAATACCTTTTCAATTGTGTCAAACGGTTTGAAGGAATGTTATCCACTACCAACGGTTCGGTTAATTCACTCACGCCGTTGATACCATGACATGTCGAAGGGGGCGATTGTCCATGGTAATGGTGTCGTTGCTGTGTATTATACGGATCGGGGGGTTGGCCATCTGTCACGATTGTTGTCTGATTGGATGGTATTGAATCGTTGTTTGTGCATGTTTAGGTAGCTCCAGTTTGCGTTGTGGGGTTGATGCGATATCATATCCTGGTTGAGTACGAGTAGGTCGGATGCAATATGGAGGATACTGTGGTAGTTGGCGCGTATTGCAAATGCGGCGTAGTGAATCACCTTAATCCAACCTGCACCCTCTCATGTCACGATTTCCAAGTGCTCGTGTTCGCGGATCGTGTTTTTGGATGTGATGGTTTTGTCTTTGATGCCATTGCAGCGCAACAGCTCTTGGAATTACTCGCCTATGAATTCGGGTCTGGGATCTTTCAAGGTCTGTATTGGGCGCGGCTTGCAGCATATTCACTCAGGGACGAAGCTGTCCACTGTAGAGAGCGTGTGATGAAGTCCGCCACAGCGAACCTGTCATTGGCCTGCCGCTGACCAACTCACAGTCCCACGGATAGCTTTCGTCGGATGGAGTGCAGCTGATCCTGCCGAACCGTACTCTTACGAGAACTGGCTCAAGAAGCATGGGTACATTGTCAACTTAAGCGATGGAGGCTCCATCAGGGGCTCCGCTTCCCACTGAGGGGGCACCAAGCTGGGATTGTAGATTGCAGAAAATCGTTGTGACCGAACCTGGCTGCAGTCAGGATTTATCAGCCGAGAGGTATATTGACTCGGAGGGCTCACAACAACGCAGCTCTGAGGGTTGATGAGTACCCGAGTGGCAATCGCTAAGCCTGTTGTGGCTCAACTGAGTCCTCAGCATCTATGTTGAGAGTCGACGAGGTGAGCTTGGCCGATGCAATTGCGCAGCACTTGGGTCCCAGAATGGAATTTGAGTCGTGGAATACCTGAGACTGTCGGATCTCAGCGAAGACCACGAAGGCTCAGAATCCAAGACTCTGAAAGGCAGAGAGTTTCAGCAAGAGACACTTGAAGTCCATGGATCTCAATCTCGGAATCTCATAATGATGCACCAAGGCTCAGTGTAGTGGGATTACTTAGCTCACTACTTTAGCTTACACGTGTGCGCGACGTGTAGGAGGAAGCGTAGGTGTATTTGATTTAGATTACGAATATTTAGCTCTGTAAGTATAGTTAAGTCTAAATAAAGACAATTAATAACCTTTTTGGTAGAAAATGAGAACTGAATTGAATGTTTGCTTTGGCCTTGTCTCCTAAAACTGATATCAATAAAGAGAGGATCTGCCAACGAGAGGTTGGCAGAATCTCTGTCCTAATGCATGCTCCTAATTGGCAGATATCTATTGCTTTCTGCCAATAGTATTGCTTTCTACTATGAATGGTGGCCACACTGCATGTGGCCCACCCGATAGTGCGTGTTGCACTAATGTGGAGGTTGACCGAATGTGTAACCCCGCTACACTCAGCGTGTTCGAGGGGTATCAGCTGTATGACTTGATGTCTCAAGTGACGCGGGTGGACAAATTCACCAGAGGTCTCAGAACTCTGAGCTCGTGGGGTCTTGAAAGGTCGCTGTGGGTTCATTCAGGAGATGCGCATTGCTGGAGGATTGCGTCGTCAATGATGACCAACCCATATATCAGCTGTGGGGGGGACCCGTCACACCCTGAGTACTGACCCAGATCGGCCATTGGAAGACATGGGAGTTAACACTCATCAGCAGTTCATCGCTAAAGGATCATACGCGCACTTCCTGACTACCCTGGATTTCGATTAGCTCGGCTGGTCAGCGGTTGAACCCAAGTTGCTTACCGTTGTCTTGCTGGTACCTCGCAGGACGATCTTTTCATCCTTGTTGGATGCTTTCTGCAGGAGCTGTATTGGCTATTTCATATTTTCATACGTGATCTGGACGACATAACCAACACGTATTTCATTATTGGGGAGAAAGGGTCCATTCTAAGGTTTCGGCCTGACAATTGTGCGGGTTCTGAGATTAGCCCAGCCTCCTGCGTGGTTGTGGAATTTCCGCATATATTGGAGCGTGGCGCGTGGGTGTCCCTGGGTGCAGAGCGAAACCCCAGAAGTCCAAGGTTTGGTGGTCTGCGTTTGGCCAAGGTTCAATCTGGTAGTCGGGAATTGACTCGCGCCTCGCCAAAAGTGAGTCTTTGTATAGCTGGATGTCAACTTTAAGCCAACGGGTGGCATGGTCGACAGTCGTGATACCATAAATACCTCCGTTGTAAGGTCCGACGGGGTTGACGTGCACGATATCAAAAGGGTTGACCACTTTTGCCGTTTGCGGAGAATGATTCTCATGCAGATGTTTTTTCTCCATAAATCTTGCGGTTTTGCATGCAACACCCTTGTTCCAATATCTCGCGATCGTGGCATTCATATTTGGCTAGTAGAAGGTCGGACGCGTAATTTGAAGCGGCGGTTACGGCCCGGGTGGCCAAGGTTTAGGTGGTACCAGGTAATAAGCTCAGCTTTCAGGCATTCTGGAGCAACAACCCACTTGTGGTAAATCACAAGTGTGAATCCCAGCACTTGCATAAACTGATAATCCGGGTTATTGCTGCTGGCGAGACATGTCGGTTCGATCTTCGGGAGCATCACGTCGTTCTCTTGCTGTTCACGGATGACAGGGTCGTAGATGACGCACTCGTATGGGGTGTTCGTCGCGCAGATTTCCTCGTTCAATGGAGAGTTGTTGATTGTGGCGAAGTGCATGTGCGAAAATACGCCTGCATTGCACCAAAGTTATTTGCACCTGTTACGCACTTCATTACTAAGCGGTACCCAGCAAGTAGCAACTCCAGTGCTTGACGCGGAGGTAGTTCTCCGTTAGCTGATAATATTGTTGTGGTCGGTGTGCACAAGTGCCGGGAAACCGAGGAGCATTTTACGGAATTCGCGGGGTAGTTCGATGATAGAGAGAAGCTCCAATTCTGAGGTCGCATAAATAATTTGGAGCTTGGTTAAGCTGTGTGAGTAGCCGGCTAGAATTCTGACGTCATGGATGATAATCCCGCCGATTTGGGCGCCGCTAACATTAGTGTAGACACCGAACGCATTATCAAAGTCAAGAAATGATAGCAATACTGCTTCCGCAAAGGCATGTTGGATGGCTTGAACGGCAGCGGTAGCGCTGGGTAGCCATGTAAGCGGAATATTGGAGCATGTAAATCGGTAGTGCGGCTTGCATAGTGTCGTCTCTTTAGACATCAGGTCTCGAAAGTAATTGACCGTGCCGAAGAATCACTGGATCCTGTTTCGATTACGGGGCGCTGCAATCCTTTGTGTTGCCTGAACCTTCTTGGTCTGGGGTTTAATTTCCTCCCCGAAGTGTGTGCAGCCCAAAAATTCAAATCTTTTTCGCCTTATATTATACCTCTTTCCATTGAGCGTAAGGCCGTAATTAATCAGGCGCTCTAACACGATGCGCACGTGTTCGAGGTGCTCCTCTTCGTTCACTGTGAACACTTCGCTACTTGTCAATTCTGGCTATTGTGACCGTATCAACTTCTTGCAAGGAAGGTAATGTGTGATATGTTGGAATCAGCTTGAAGTGCTACTGTGAGATGGCGCTAGGCCCAACCCAGATCGCGCTATACCCAACTCAGCTGATGACGCTAGTGTTAACTCAGTCCACTTGCGCATGCACAAATAAATCATTTTTGCATTTCGATCCAACAGGTTAACAGTCGGCTAGCTTCTCCACTCGGAGCAAGAAACATCGTTTATGTTCCAAATCGCAAAAAACTTTGGATAGATTTGTGTCCTCACTCCATATGTTGAAAAGATAGGCAAAAGCCTTATTTGTAGCCGTCATATTCCAGATACCCCTGTCAAAGATACATTGCAAGCTTAAGGACGAACATTTCGCGTACTGATGCCCATCTCGACAAAATGGATGCGATGAAAGTCCGGGTGAGGCACACACCTTCACTTGCCTTTCACTTGCCGCCTTGACCACGCGATTAGCATATTCCTGTATGTTGTTATTAGCAGGACAGGCATTTGCCGTTTAGTGACTGCCTCTGAAGTCGTTCGCACAGGTTCTTATTTATCGTCATAACACAGTAGTGCCTTCGCAAGGGGCTCGTCCAAATTTGGCGGCTGGGCTTCATCATCGACACATCCCGATTAGGCAAAGCAACGACGATATCGGATACGATTACATCGTTAACCCCTTACTTCCCATATGTTGTACCGTAGAACATAAGAGGTGTACAGCTCGCTTCACTTTTTTCGCAGCTTCTATGTTATTTTGGAGGTACAACATAAGGAACTTACAAACTTGGAATGTGTATGTATGTACTGTCGATTTCACTCCATAGTGAAATCAAGACAACGATATGAGTGGAAAACAGCCAAATGCACAGGCTTAGGTTTAGATGAAGATGCAGCTCGGTCGATATTGATAAAGACCGTACTCACCACCCACCACGAACGGGTGGCTCCCAACAAAACCCTCATTCTTGAAAATGCCGAGAAGAGAGCAAATGGTCGGTGGGACAGCGAAGCAACCGCAGCACAAGCTGACTGAGCAGGAGCGGCTACTCTGCGGGGAGGCGTGACAGGCATGCGCGTCGCGTTAGACGTCAGGTGAACAAATCTAGGCAAACGGGAGCAGAGGAAAAGAGGCCAAAGAAAAGAACAAGAAAGGAAGGCGCAAAGCGTACCACGGTGGTTATGGAAACTCGTGGACCTTTGGAGGAAGCAGAACCAAAATCGGTGGGGGTTGTTGGAGTTTATGAGGAAGAAGCGAATGAGTCAGCTCCATCTGTGGAAGACGAGGCTGGGGAGAAGGTTTCGGACGGGGTGGCGGACAGCCCGCCAGTTGACGATGCGAAGGAGAAGGAGTCGGACGTGGTGGAGGACAGTGCGCCACTTTTAGACGCGGAGGAGGAGAAAGAGCGGGAGGTGGAAGGGGGTGAAAACCCACCGGC
Organism: Phytophthora fragariaefolia; assembly: GCA_030267785.1. NCBI lineage: Eukaryota > Oomycota > Peronosporomycetes > Peronosporales > Peronosporaceae > Phytophthora > Phytophthora fragariaefolia. Next base: position 24,508 of record BSXT01000043.1, read on the forward strand.
GGCTAAAGGCGTAGTGGCGACAGTGACTTCCGTTGGAAGCCAACGCAAAAGACGTCGAGCAATCTTCGAAAATGTGAGTGCAAGTGACGAAAAAGATTTGGATGAGAACTTGGCGGCCCCCTATTTGGCGCGTTTGTCGCCGAAGAGTGTCATTGATGGTGACGCCAATCTGATGGATGCTGCGGCTGATGCTTGCACATGCCTGAATTCCAATGAAGATATGTCGGTTAAGGAGGACCAAGAAAGCTGTGGTGACGATGTCAATGATGATAGTGACTGGTACATTGGAGGTTGACGGAAGAAGGTTCTGAAGACGATGGAGGAGAGGACTTGCCCGAGTCAGTCTGTAGTTCACTCGCGCAGAGCAAGCAAGCAATGTCGATGGTGCGGACTATTGGCTGGGAGTATGGTACGATATGTTGTTAATATACAACTAACAGGAAACTCATGCTGGCCTCCTCCAATACATGTGTCAACATAAGCTAACTTGTGGTTTCTTGCGTATAGATCCTGAAAAGTTTGGTCCGGGCCCAACCTACGAAGATTTGTACGATGGACCGAGCGACAGTGGGTGACGATCCGCTTGCTCTGCTCATCTACTTCATGCCGCCAAAGCTCTGGACGCAGATTGCTTTTGAAAGCAATCGTTATCACACCCAGTCTATTCCACAGAGAGCAAGGACAATCCGTTCTCAGCAGCGTCGGGCTGTGGCTAGGAGGTGGAAGAATTGAGCGATATCCGTAGTCGGCTTGCTGGTGTCCCCGATATTGAGCCGTGGGAGGTGCTGCGCGTCATGGGTCTGCTAATTGCGCGCATGTTAATGCCAATGCGCAAAAGTATTGCTGCACATTGGTCTACGAAGCAAGTAGGTGCATTACCGGCGAACCGATTCAATCTCATTATGACCAAGCACCGTTTTTTATATCATGGGTTATCTACACTTCTCAAACAACAAGTCTCCAAGTGCAAGCATCGATCGCGCGTGGAAAATTCGACCTGTTGTGGATGTATTACAGAGGACTTTCGCTCGTGGTTACCGCGCGCCGCCTGCAATTAGCTTCGACGAAGCTACGTTACCATCCCGATCTAGCTACAATCCAACTCGCCAATTCAACAAGGACAAACCCCACAAGTGGGGGACGAAAGTGTTCGTCGTCGCTTGCGCAGAGACGGCGTATTGTTTTAGGTATGTGACGATGTGGTAGGCTTCGGCCTTGCCACAGCTTTTTTTGCCAAGTGCTTGTGTTGGCCCGACTTCCACATAAGTCACACGGTGGTCATCGCCTTACTCCAACATAAGCTAACATAATGTTATTTTCGCACTTACAGGATTGAAATCTATTGTGGAGCCAAGTCAAACTTACAGACACCCGTGCCAAAGGACAACAACACCGGTGAAGCGGCCGTCCTCAGGAACACCCTGTGTCCTCCATTGACAACGTCACCTTAGCGTCTAGTAATTACTGATCGGTTCTATACGTCTGTCAAGTTGGCGCCGGAGCTGTTGCATCGACGCATGTATCTGACCGGGACCATCCAAACTGATCGAGCTGGTTACGCAAAACGTGTTATCACCAAGAAGGAAATAAGGCAGGTCAATAAGCAGAAGATTGTGATCCCACCCCAAGGAACGATCAAGCTTGCTGCGAATGAGAGGTTCCCCCAATTAACTGCTATAATGTCGATGGACCGCACACCAGTCTATTTGCTCTCAAGCGGTGGTAGCCGCAAAACGGTCACAGTCAGTATGTGCAATGCCTTCGTTGCGAATGTAATGAGCTGCTAACTTTGTTATGTATTGTAGTGCGGCGGGTCCACAGGAAAATACAGCCAGTACCGGTGCCGGAGTTGGTCCGGGACTATCACCGCTGGATGGGAGGTGTCGACGTCCACGACCAACTCCAGATTCAGCGGTATAGTGTCCAACTCAGCTTCAAGACAAGGAAGTATTACAAAACCCTCTTCATCGGTTTATTCAACGTGGCCTTGGTAAAGGCATTTATCGTATTCCGGCATCACAAGAAGCTTAATGATAACCGACCACCAGGAAAAACGAAAACATTACGCATTCTTCGAAACACTATTGGAGCAGCTGCTAGCCGTCGATAGTGCCGAGACCTACCAAACCATCGAGGTGAGATATCAAAGCTACATAATCGTTCAGGAGTCTAACGTTGTGTCTGCTACATTGACTTGGCATTTCAACCAGAGAGCAACTACAGCTCGCGAGAGGGCAGCAGCTTCTCCTTCACGTGAAACTGTCTCGTATGCGCCAGCAGTCGAGAGTACGGTTGACATTGGAGGGCATCGCCTCGAAGAAAACCCAGATACGGTGGACAACGAGCAAGGCCTCGAGAAGCGCCAGCGCTCCTGCAAAGTGTGCGCACTGTTCAAGACCAAACCGAGGAAGTACACGAAGTACTTCTGTCCCGATTGTTCGACAGGGAATCGGCGGTACGTCAATGTTTCGCAGTTGAGTCCATGACGCCCCAACTAATACTTCATTATGCCTGTAGGAAATACTTCTGCAACGTAGCACGGAACCGGAGCTAAACTTGCTTCGCTATCTGGCACGACGACTGGAGGAATGGAAGCGGTATCCCGCGAAACCTGCGACAAGAACACAAACTGCGCGACCGGCCTCCTGCGGTGCGCCCGGGCAAGAAGCGTCGGCGGCGTTCAGCTTCAGAAGGAGAGGAGAAGAATGACGACGAAGATTCCGACGGAGCTGTGGCGGAGAATGAAGTGTAACTTCGTGTGCAATGCCCAGAAAAAAGCTACCCAGATAAACAGTACACTACATATGTTGGCTTAGACATCATAAGCTCACCGACCGTCAAAGTTTCCGCCATCATTAGGCCTCTACACCATTTCCCGGGCTGTTTGTCAACCCTCCCAAGCAAAGTGGAAGGGAGATGAGAGCTGTAAAAAAACAAGGCACTCGGTCAACCAAAAATATACTTTTCCCAACAGTGTCAAATTTGCCCATCACCCGTCCCAACCAAAGTGGAAACTGGCCGCCGTCACAAGTCGCAGCGCGCGCACCTTGCGGTTTTGGCGCCAAAAGACCTCCTTACTGAACGAGTGGCTCCCCGTTCTCGAATTGAATGGTCTCCATTGTGGCTGCGCCGCCAACGCTTCAGTTTGCCTCAGTCCTCAATTTGCTGCACTACGCCATGACCGACCGCCAACCAGCTGCGCGACCACAGCCCGCGCATACTATGCGGTATAGCGGCGTCAAAACCTGGCGCGCGTGCTACTGGTCGCCGACGGCATCATAAATGGCAGCAGGCTGGTGCTGTTGCGGCTCGGGCCGTACAGCCTGATGTTAAGCCCCATTGATGGCTGCTGGGACGTGCTCAAGGCGAACATGCGGCGCTACATGGCCACCAAAAACAATAACCACTGGTGCGAGGTGAGTACGCAACGTACACGGCGCACAGACTGGCGATTATGAAAGAGGCAGTTGGAGTGGCGGTGCCCGCGATCATAAGGCGCTTAGTTTGGCGCCTCGAGAGGTACGCGCTTAAGGCAGGCATCGTGGCGGAGCCCGGCGAGAACGTGAAGCTGGGTAGTTAGATGCCAGACTTTGCAATGATCACTTTGGTTGGAACGGGTGATGGGCAAATATGCAGATGTTGGGGAAAATGAACTTTTTTTCGCTAAAAACGTTATTTGGGGGGTTTCTGGTAAAACCTCAGTTTCGCTTTGCTTGCCGGGAAACGGTGTAATGCAGTACAGTGAGACCCCCCGTTTTCGCGGCCGGTGACCTCCAATAAACTGTTAGACCCCGATACTCCGAACATTCGGAGGATTCCCTTTGGGATACGCTGTAATGCGCAAGTAGGGTGCGCATCTCCCCTAGGGGAGGGATAACAAGTCCTCCAAGATAAATCATTCGATACAAAGACATTCATTTTGTATGTTGCCGAGAACTGCAGTGGCGTGTCGCCCCTTCTCCTATTCTACGCTGGCATTGACTCAAAAATGCGAGCTTTGTCTGAAAGCTCACGCTGAGCCATCGTGGTCCCACAAACGCCTCGCCGCTTGGACAACTACCAGATTCAAGACTGCAAGTCCGGAGGCGAATCCACCGTTCGGGGCACCCTCAAGAACAAGCGCAAGTACATCGAAATCCCGAGGCTCATGTCAGCTGAAAACGGCAGATCCACATACCTTATTAGCCTCTCTACCTTTTTATGGTCCACCCTCCGCGAAAACGGGGGGTCTCACTGTACATGCATCGCTTTTATCCTGAGACAAACCTGTACTATCCACGCTGTATAAACAGACGAACATCCATTCAATACAAATTCCTATGTATTCTTATGTTGGACCTCTAACATAAGGAAAAATAATTACCCCCACACACTTTTGTCCCGGGAACTAAGGGGTTAACGCCATACGTCCTCCTGTGGAGCTAGCATCATACAGAAGTCCCCGCCTAATCTGGACCTGAGTTGACGCATGTACCCGCCAGAGATAGTACAAGATTCAAGGCAGGATTTGCTCTCTCACTGGTGCAGAGACGCCTCATGTACTGATGTAGCTTAGGATCAGTGGGAAATTACTGCCCCATGAAGCATGCACGAGTAGCTCGTTTACAGAGGCAAATGGAAGATTGAAAGCGAGCAGAATGACCAAGACCGCTATATTTCTGGATTGCATTAATAGTATATCTCCATTTACACAGCGTTTTGATGGGCGAGGCGGGCGTTGGACGGAGTTACGAAGGATACCATTAGCAATTGCTAGCTGCATTCTGAAATCACTACGTCGACGTCGTGAACACTATTCTCTGCACAAAAATGTATTAAGTCAGTACAATCAGCATCTATGCAAAACCTTTCCAGATCTCGCAACCTCTCAGTGTTTATTGGTCCCACCTTTCCAGATTAGGCGGGGATTCCTGTAGTACAAGCCGTCGATCAAGGCGCGTTAGGCGTCCTTGGTACAAGGTCTAGCCTTTGCCGCCACCTTGCTTTGCTGTGGCTGTTTTAGGCTAGGATTCGATCCAATGTGCCATAACATGGCGATGCTGAGGAAAGTCGTCAAGCAGCCAGTTCTTGACGTTGCGGTAGTAGCTCACTACGATGTTCCGATTCCGAAGTCATCCACCACACCCTTGAGCAAACGCGAGATACGTTGCAAACCGATCCACTAGTTGACGAAGATCGCCTCCTTCTTGTCTGCCAGAAGAGTAGCCTAGATTAGTGTTCTTCAACACGAGAAACACATTGAAGGCATTGAGAGCTGTTGCTTTAGCACACGATCATGTTCTAATAGATCCAACCCCTGTGCCTTGCCTACGATTATTGACCGGCTGGCCGATGAGCTGTCGTCCAAAAACCCAGTCGTTCCTAGATGGAATGGTTATTGAGTTCATTTCCTTCGGGGTCAGTAACGCAATATACCTCACCCAAAATGAACAACTCAATCGTACAGCCACTGTCCAGCAACTGAGAGGAAGCGTGACTATGGTCCAAATCTAATCGTGGTCAGCGACTGGTCTTCATTGCTATCGCCAGCTACTTTTGAATTCTTATTTCGTGGGCGCGGCAACAGTAATCACAGTGTTGCTGGGGGGGGGTAGTTTATGTGACAAGGACGCGCTCTTGGAGCACGGAATGAGCTCTGAAATGAGTAATATACTAACGAAGGCTTACGTTGATCGATTTGGTTTATAACTTCGAGACGTTTTGTTTCATCTACTACAACAGTAGTGGGGATAAATTAACTCAAATATACTTTGGTGAGTGGTTCAGTTAGTAGAGTTGTTTTCACTGCAACATAAGAATAAGGTCGCTTGGGGTGGGCTTTGCCGGTCGCAGGAGCAGTGGTTCGAGAATGAGTTCGTCACTAGTAAGGCTATTGCGTTTTTCTTCGCCCGTGGAGCTTCGTGGGTTGTTTGGCAGTTATCTTTAAGCGAGGTTACACCAGTCGCCAATGCTGCTGGGCTGTATTTGAAAGAAGGAAAATCTAGCAATCGCCCACGAATGTCGTACATCCATTTATCTTTAAGGCGTGAATGCGACATGGATAATATTTACGTGGATGACGTGCTTTGTGCAGGACATTAATGATCACAGAGTTTTGTTACCAAACTTACTGCAGATTCGCAAACTCTATAGTTAAATGAGAGGAGTGACCCGATTGGGAAAAATACGCTGGTATTCATCGTTTTCCAGAGGCATATCCTTGCTTAGAGGGATTTTTTTACCCAAGTCGTTATTTGGGATACAGTATGAGACTAATTCTAAAATTAATTTTAAAAAGAGAAGAAGAAAAACTAATTGGCCAACCAGACCCTGATTGGCTACTTCCCTGAAAGCAAAAACATACACAATGACAAGCAGGTCGTGGAGCTGTGCGGCACAGTTGGCTCGCGTGGCCGATCGCTCACCGCTCCTTGTGACACTCCGACCAAGCAGCGATGCCACCGGCGCGTCAGCTTCGCACTTGTGCGTCGTGAAAATCCGCCCGACGCTGCTGCACTTCGTGGTGGACGGCCGTGTGTGGGTGAGTGAGCTCCGACGTGAATCAATTCGCACAATAAAGCTATGACTTCATCCACTAGGCGGTTATCTCATTAATGGAAGCATTGCAATTATACCTAGTGCGTGATTAGATCCAAGGTGCCTGTAGCAGACGTCGCAGACTACGGCCTGGAGCGCAGCAACAGCACGGAGGAAGTGCGTCACAGGATCCTTGTCGCCGCCGCCGATGGGAATGTGTGGAGCGTAACACTGCCCAGCAAATTGCAGCCCGGTGTTGGTGTACTGACAGGTGAACTGCTACTGGAACGGTCGTCTAGTGAAAGTGATGGTGGAACCGTGCGGTGGTTTTGCCAGCTTCCGGGGGTGCAGTCGATCGAGCACATGCCTGCGGGCTCGGGACTGACGTCGCTTACGCTAATGCGTAGTATAGTGACGCCATCCACGTTAATTGTGAACACTCGTGGGAGTACTGAGTCGATGCTGCAGCGCCATCAGTCGCTGGAGTTGGACGAGATTGAAGGGGAGCAGTCCACATGCACGCTTTGCTTGAGTAGCCAGGAGCCGACGCATAGCGTGTTGCTAGCGCGTTTGTTTCCAGACGCGGTGAATTTGGCAGGTATGGCAGTTATTCTGCAGGGTGATCTGGATGGCTGTGTTAGATTTTCAATCGTTCATTACCCCTGTGAAAAGGGAGGTATCGCGAAGGTGTCTGTAATTCGCAGTGGGGCACTTGTTCGGCTGGACCAACCTGTTCAGCTGATTGCCCCCTTCACGACGTATGCATCGCCTACCTTGTCGTCGGAAGACTGCAACAGTGAAGTAACCGCATCCTTGCTAGCTTTCGATGCTCTGGTAGTGCTTGGTACTCATGGGCAAATTGGAATAGTTGACCTTCGAAGTCCTCGACACGTCGAGACCATTCCGGTACCGCTGAAGCAACTAGAGATTGGATGTGCAGCACAGTCATTGGTGTTTGTGAGCAATCTAGAACTGTGCATTTATTGCTCGGGTGGGCGTGCATTCGTTTGTCGGGTCATTGATCTAATTGCTACCGGTAAAGATCGTTGCGCACATCCAAAAACGATCGACAGTCACGTTGGGTTTGCTGAAAAGCTACCCCTTCCACCGGTGCGTATGATTTTGTTGAATCTACTGAATGGATCCAGCACGAAGTACTAATTAGCTACGTATTTGTGATCAGGGAATAATGCGATTGGGAATCCATGACAATCGAGATGGCATATCTATCCTCTTCTCTTCGGGAAAAATTATTACAATCGATGATTCAGCTCTTCTCGCGATGGTATCGGCTGTACAGCCAGACATACCGAGCAACAAGGGTAATCAAAGGCCAATGTGTAAGGAAGAACCTTTGAAGGAACCTCGCGTTCGTAATCTCTTAAATCGTATCGCCCAGGTCTCCACTGAAGCAACTGCGTTGCGCACGCAATCAAAGAAAATGGATAACCAGTTAAAGAATCTACACTCAGCTTTGGAAATGCTGCGTTTAGTGCAAACGGCAGGTAAGAATGATATTGAGCGTGGTCTTCTCCTTGTACTGAGTGTTCGTGTGCATTCCGCAGGTGTGGAGGCAATTGCGAGGTGTAATGTGAGTGCTTCTATTGTTGCGACAGGAAACTTATCTGATCGTACGACGATCAAACTCGCATGTTCTTTGCATTATGTAAACCCTGACGCTATCGTCTCGTCGGATCAGTGGTACGTCGTTGTGATTAATCGTTAATTCGTTGAGCGTACGCATGTTCATTTCGCATTTTGACATTGCTCTATATAATCGTTTATCGCGTAAATAGGTGGTTTTGTCTATACGTCCGTACGCGCAGGTGTGCTGTAACGTCGTACTCGTTTCCGCTTAAAAATGTATTGACTGGAAGAGAGCAGAGTATCACCCTCGACCCCGACACATTCGCTCTGCAAGACCAAGGGGCTCTATGGTTATCAAGCTCACTGCTATTTTGTCCGCAACAAAATGATCATTCTGAAAGGATTCTCTGCAAACCAAAAAATGTTGGTCCAACTCAAATAGAGAACCCGCTCTCGTTTGCGATACCTCTGCTTCAAGACAGGAGAATTCTGTTCGCACAGCTGAGTCAGCCTATCGAAGACGAGATTTCAGTTAGTCAAATTGCAATTCACGCTGGTTTTCGCCAAAATCATGATCCAGTCATGCCACTCAGTAGGACTGGTATCTCAGATAAAGGAGATAGCGCCTCTTCTTCTGCGCTATGGAGTGGTGTACAATGGTGGGCTGCACTGACTGACCACGCTAACAAGAACCCGGCATTTGCAGCGATGCTGTCTAAGATAGTGCCCCAAACTGCAGCATCTCTCGTATTATCGCCACCTTCTCGATTCGTGATGTCTATACCTGCTTTTTTTACCACGGAAATATACGAAGAAGACGAAGACGACGATGAAGATGAAGATTTTGAAAAACTTCGTTTCGAGAGAGTAGTGTCATTTTTGCGTCAACTGTTGGCGATACCAGTAAAGGAAATCCCCCGTTTGCGTCGTAGTTGCCGAACGCAGAACGGGAAAGTGTGGACAGTATTACGAGCGTTGTCCGGGAGTCTCATACTGCTGCGTTTCACGCCATCAGAAGACCAGCAACGATCTGTTGACCTCACAATTCAATGCTCCGACATCGCCGATCTTTCAGCAGTATGTACCCCATGTTAAAAGCGTTGAACTTTTGTTTAATCTAACAACTGCAAAAATATCTTCCAGATGCGAGCTCTTGTGCTGGAGTCTATCAATAACTGGAGCGAAGGGGCCAATCAAAGAATTAGCGCCTCAGGTCAATCTGAGGAAGTAGCACTTGATGTCAGCGAGGTGCTAGAGCCTATAGCAGCTCTTGAAAACATCCTGGCGGTTTGTTGTTCAGTGCTCAATTCAAGTTGTGTAGATGGTGTTGTTCTGATCTTTTGCGTGTATTTATGCCCTTCACAGGATCTAAAACTGAAAATGGTGACACAGATCGAGGATCCTAACTCAGCTATTTGCACAGACGAAGTTCTTCAAGCGCTGTCGCAGTTAGCGCAAGTTGAGGCCCAAACGCTCACACTATATTGGAAAACAAGGATGCAGCTCAACAGGACCATCATGTAGCAATGCCGGAAACATTGCAGTTGAACAAATAACAGGATTGGGCACGTCGAATCGCACGCAAACGAACTATGATGCCGTATAAGTGGAAGAAATGCAAAAGCGCCCTAGCTAACTAGCTACAGCTCTTCTGTGGGGAGATTCTTATCACGCAACGACGCTTTTTCGGAGGGAGAAGACACGGAGTAAAGACGCTGGACATTGTGCACGTTGGAGATGTTAGTTGAACGAGTTCGTAGTAAAAATACCAAATATCAATGTTTTCATACCTCGAAGTAGCGGGGTGCCCTGCTTGGCCAGAGCGTATAGATGAGGGTCAGATAGATGAAGCAGTGCACTGACGTCGTCATGGCGGCCACCGTCTTCTCGCGTACCCACGGTGACAAGAAGGATGCGATGAGCACAATGATGGGCAAAGATACGAAGAACACCGAGAACAAGCAACACATCTGAAAAGCATGGTGAATAATCATCACTATCGCTCCTTCACCATAGCCAACAACTTACCCGCAAAAAGAAGTACCGTTTCGCAGAGGCCTTTTCGTACGAGCGAGTCTCCAGGATAGTGTTGATGAACCACCCAAGCACCCCCAGTTGCATAACACATATGCCGAGACCCGGCCAGGAATCGTAAATGTACAGGGTCGATGCTGGGTCAAGCCAAACAAGGTACCACATCGCCATTGACAAATAAAGCACCAGAACCGCCAAGATGACGCACGAGAGCTTGATCTGGCCGTCCAGCGCCACGTTGTTGATGGTCCAACCTTTCGCGATCAGCATAGCCAGCAGCAGCGTCCCTACCCGAACGAACACTTGTGTGATGTTCGCCGCATACTTAAAGAACGGAACACCAACCCCATTAAACTGGTACATTGTAAAGTGAGACAACAGTAGCGCATTGCAAACGAAGAAGAAGAGCACCACGAGTGTGAGAATCCGCATAATGGGGTGGAATGACTCACTGTCCCTCAGGCCTCGAACTGCAACGATTTGAGCTGCGGCAGCAGCTCCCGCGATTGCCGTCATGACGGCGTAGATCGTCGGCATCCCTTGCTGCTGGACGGGGAGCTCGCCCCCATCCCCTTGCGTCATGTGGATGTTGTACCACGACGAGAAGTAGTATTTGCGGAAATTGGCCTCGGTTATTTCGGCGAAGGAAGGTTCATACTCGTCCCCTCCCGGCACGCAGCGCGCCAACGCCACGTACCAGAACCTGGGGCGTAGGTGCTCGTGGATGTCCACACTGAAAGAGAAGGGGGTCACGTTGTGGCTCGAGGTGGCGGTGACGTTGAACACGCCCTTGGTGTGCTTCGACGAGACTTTGCAGTAGCAGTCGCAGTTGCTGTCGGTCATGACGTAGTTCCAGAAGAGATCCTCGTCGTCATAGATGGCAACCTGCAGCCCGTTGACGTCCGTCTCAACTTCGCCTGCGACACGCTGCAACATGGTAACAGGTTGCGGTTAAAATCACCAAAACGAGAATAAGATTTATTTTTCTTTCTTGATGTTTTAGGTCTAGTTACGCACTCCGGCGACGTCGTCGAGCGTGGGCGTCCAGGAGAAGCAGAACTTGCCGATGTATTGGAACTGCCGCCCGACTGTGTAGCCCGCGAAAATGCTGCCGCGGACGGCGGGGGGCCACGCCGCAAGGCCGAGCAGCAGTAGCTGGAGCGAGCGCATGCGGCCAGGCTACGCCTTTGGAGAAAATATGGCGATCTTCTAACTTCAAGAATGACCGCGATTGGCCGAAAAGGCAGACTGGAGAGTGTAGCCAAGTGCGTCGATGAAGTGTAGCCAAGTGCGTCGACGAACCGAGCACGTGGATGCATCTAAGACGGCGGCATCGACGAACGCCTCGCCTTCGCACTAATGGCTGGGGCTCATGTTTACTGTGTTGCAAGCCCTCGCGCGAGGAGTCTCGGTGTCACACGAGTGGCTAGCAATGCCCCCTCTGCGGCGTGCGTCAAGCAGCTCGCCGATTTCTGGCTGGCGGTGCCAGTCGCCAGCGGATAGTTTCTAGACGCAGCCGTCGGTACAGCGGCCGCAAACCGGACGTGGGTTGGCTCGGTGTGGCTGGCTGGTTACATGTACAGTAGTGCTGCGGAGTGGCAGCCGCCGTGGCTCAAGCGGCTGGTGGCAGCGCGGGGATTTCCGCCGCCGGCCAACGAGTCACACCGTCGGGACGGCGCAACGCGTGGGTATCCTCACCGCAGCAGCAGCAAGTCCACGTAACGGATCCCGATCCGCGCTGCGGTTTTTGGTGGGAATGGCTCGGGCCGACCTGGTCGGCGACCAGCTCGCTCAAGTTCCAGCTGTGGCTTCACTGAAGCTTCCAGCACATCCCATGCAACGGCTGCTGGGGGGGGGGGCGCACCCGTTCCGCCCGCGGCACTCCACCTGCTTCTGGCCCCAGGGTGCGCACACGCTTCACGTAGCGACTCGGCGAGTTACTGAACAGCCCAATGGGCTCGGGCCATCGCCGCCTCCTCCTCCTCCTCCTTTTCCGCCGCGGTCACTCGCTCGCTTTCGTGTCGCGGCGTCGTCGGTCTCAGCTCGTCCTTTCCGCCAGCTGGGCGCAGAGGGGAAGGGCAACTTAACCATCGGTTAGGGAGTCAGTTTGCAACGGCTTCAGTGCTTCAGCGCAGCGCAGTGCAGTGCAGCGCAACGCAGGACGCGGACGCAGCGTCCGGTCGTGCCGCGCGGAGAAGCAGTGCGGAAAATCTCCCGCTTGTTTCGTCGCGTGAAGAGCGAGCGGCCGTGTGTGGCATTGCCCTGCAGTCTTGAGCTCAGTCAGTCAAGTCAGTCAGTCCCCTACGAGAGGCGCGGAGGTCATTCGGCGAGGCCTGTTCCCCCCTCCCCCCCCCCTCTCGTCCTCGTCTTATCCCGCGCTGTTAGGCCCGGCGTCATTCGCACTGCCAGCGTCTCCTTCTCCTCAGCTCCACAGGTTCCTACCGCCTCGGGACGGCGCGCACCAACATGACGGTGCGCCGCACGGAGGAGCTGCAGGAGTGGATCTGCAGCGTCACGGCCACGGCCAACGACCATGGCGAGCACCTCTCGGTGATGCTGCGTGACGGCCAGTTGCTGTGTCTGCTGGCCAACGGCGTGGACGCGTCGGCCTGCCTCAAGGTCAACAAGCTCAACACGGTCTTCCACTCCAAGGCCAACATCCGCCTCTTCCTCGAGTGGTGCAAGAAGCAGGGCCTGAGCGACGGCGACATCTTCCAGCCGGACGACCTGCTGGACGCGGGCGCCGACTTCTCCGCCGTGCTCGAGACGCTCTCGATCCTCTTCGACAGGTTCGGCACCATCGGCTACACGGGCGAGTACGAGGAGGACCCCGTGTCCGAGGCCGAGTCGCTCACGTCCACGGGTAGCTCGCAGGGCGCGTCGCCCGTCAAGAAGGCCAACAGCAACAGCAAGCTCTCGAGCTTCATGAAGGGCAGCTTCCTGTCCCGCAAGAAGAAGCAGTCCAGCAAGAAGATGGTGGACAAATCGCCCGACGGCACGCCGCCTTCCACGCCGCCGCCAGTGTCACCACCCATGTCGCCGCCAGGGTCGCCCAAGCTGCCACCCCCGCAGAAGGACAACAGGAGCGACAGCGGCGGCGCCAGCGCGAACCGCCTCAACGCCTTCCTGAGCCAAGTGCCGGCTTCGCACCAGTCCCCGTTGACGCACGCCGAACGTCCGTCAGGACCGCCCAAGAAGAACTCGGTGCGGAAGCCGCCCCCGCCCAAGGCCAAGCCTGCTCCGACCGTGAGGAGACCGCCGTCGCCTAAACAGCCGCCCAAGTCACAGCCGACAGGCGGAGACGCTCGCAACAAGTTCGCAGCGTTCATGAAGTCTAACCCGCCGGCTGTCGAGACAACACCTGCTCCATCGGCCGGGTCCGGAGGCACCAACCTCTCTGCCTTCAAGGCATCGGTCTCTCCCACTTCAGGTAATAAGCCGGTCGTGTCGGCGCCTACCCCAGCTCGCGGCACTTCCAGCGAACAGTTCGCACAGCGCAAGGCGGCCTTCGCGCAAGGTGGAAGCAGTAGCCCCAAGCCAGCCCCTGTTCCGACGAAGCCGCCCATCGAAACAGGATCTGCAAATAAGCTCAACAGCTTCATGAAGCAGCAACCGACCGCAGCGCCAGATGCGTCGAAGCCTCGCTCACAGTCCAAGTTGGCAGCTTTCCTGGCATCTACGAATTCTGTCCCATCAATCGCAACAACACCATCCGCTGCTCCCGCCAAACCAACCCTTGCTACTTTCAGCCCGTCAGCGAAAGCACCTACCGGTGGTCGGTCAGCTCCGATGCCAGCGTACAGTGCGCCAACACCCGCAGCGCACTCTACTCCGAGACCGTTCAAGCCGCGTCACATGATCGAGCGCTCTACGGGTCGCGGTAACTACATCCGCAAGCGTCAAACGTACTGGGTCCCTCCTAAGCGTCGGCGCAGCAATTTCAGTCTGGAGAACAAGCGTAAGGCTTTCATGAATGAGCAGTTGGAGATTAAGGAGGAGCAGCTCCGTCAGCAGGCTGCCGGTGCAGGAAACAAGCAAAATCTGATCGTGCCTGGAGTGCAATGCTACATCCCTGACAAAGAGGAAGTGTGGCTGCTCTCAGAAATTGTGGACTTTAATGAGCGGCGAAAGGAGGTGACTCTGACGGTGTTCCTGGATTCGGGTGATTCGGAACAGCGCACTTTGAACCTCAAGGATCCTGAAGTTATTCGCGCTATCGGTGGCCCGACAGCAACGGAGGTGGAATCTCTTCCCGTTGCTATTCTGCACGACAACCCGGAGGGCGTGGAGGACATGCGACTGCTTCGTTATTTGAACGAGCCGTCGATTCTTTTCAACCTGAAGCAGCGTTTCGCTGCATCAAAGCCCTATACTTACACTAATGATATCGTGATCGCAGTAAATCCGTATAAGTGGATCGAAAATCTGTACGGTGACCATCTGCATGAACAGTACCTGCGGAAACCGCGCGATTCCTTGTCACCACACGTGTACTCGACATCGACAGCAGCCTACAAACACATGACTACCAGCGAGATGAACCAGAGTATTCTGGTCAGCGGTGAATCCGGTGCCGGCAAAACTGAAACGACAAAGATCGTGATGAACCACCTGGCTAGTGTTGCTGGTGGTCGCGATGACAAGACTATTGCGAAGGTTATCGACGTAAACCCGTTGTTAGAGTCTTTTGGTAACGCCAAAACCACACGCAATGACAACAGTTCGCGCTTCGGTAAGTTTACACAGCTACAGTTTGATGGTCGTGGAAAGCTGATCGGTGCAAAGTGTGAGACATACCTGCTGGAGAAATCGCGTGTGGTCTCCATAGCTGAGGGTGAACGCAACTACCACATCTTCTATCAGCTTCTTGCTGGTCTCCCTAGCAAAGAACGCAAGGAGTTTGGTCTAGATCCGGAATGCACGTACCAGTACGCCGGTGCGCTTGCGGACATGCAGATCCCAGGTATGGACGACAGCAAGTGGTTTGCTAGTACGCAAAAGTCGCTCTCTACAATTGGTCTTAACTCGAATGACCAAAGAACCCTGTTCAAGATCTTGACTGGTGTGCTTCTCCTGGGTGAGGTTATGTTCGACAAGAGTGGTGAGAATGGATCTCGCATTTCGAGCGGCTCTGCTCTTTCGCAAGTCGCCAAAATGTTTGGCCTACCCACGACGCGTATCGAGGAAGCTTTGTGTAACCGTACAGTTATTACTCGCAACGACAGTGTGACCGTACCGCTGGCTCCTATTGAAGCCGCGGAAAACCGCGATGCGTTGGCAAAGACAATTTACTCAAAGATGTTCGACTGGATGGTGGTGAAGATTAATGCTGCCATCAGCACGGACGAAAGCCGCATCAAAGGTCAGATTGGCGTGCTGGATATCTTCGGTTTCGAGGACTTCGTCCACAACGGTTTCGAGCAGTTCTGTATCAACTATGCAAACGAGAAGCTGCAGCAGAAATTCACCACGGACGTGTTCAAGACTGTGGAGGATGAGTACATCCGTGAAGGCCTGCAGTGGGACCACATCCAGTACCAAGACAACCAGGGTATTGTAGAGGTGATCGAAGGAAAGCTGGGAATTATTGCCCTTATGAATGATCACCTTCGTCAGCCGCGTGACACGGAAGAGGCTCTTGTCAATAAGATCCGCACAAACCACCAGACAAAAAAGGACGGCAAAGTGAACGAGAGCATCGACTTCCCCAAGGTAAAGCGCACGCAGTTCATCGTCAACCACTATGCCGGCTCAGTCACGTACGAAACGGTTGGCTTTATGGAGAAGCACCGTGACACGCTGCAGAAGGATCTGCTTGACTTGATCCAGCTGAGCAGCCTGCCCCTGCTTCCGGAGCTGTTTCTGGACAGCGAAGCGGTGACAGAAGGTGGAAGTGGGCGCGGCAAGAAGGCCCCCAAAAGTCTCGGCTCTCAGTTTAAAACGTCACTGGCGCAGTTAATGGAAAACATTAGGACGACAAACACGCATTACGTGCGTTGCATCAAACCGAACTCGAACAAGAGCCCGACGGAGTTTAACAAGCGCATGATTGTGGAACAATTGCGATCGGCAGGTGTGATTGAAGCCATCCGTATCACGCGCTCTGGATACCCGAGCCGTTTGACGCCTAAGGAGCTAGCTACTCGCTACGCTATCATGTTCCCGCCCTCGATGCATAGCAAGGATGTCCGCCGCACGTGCAGCGTTTTCATGTCGTCTATCGGCCGTAAGTCTCCCCTCGAGTACCAGATGGGCAAAACACTCATCTACTTCAAGAACGGTGTTATGGAAGAGCTTGAGGCGATGAAGTCGGACTTCATGTATTACGAAGCACGGACAATGCAGCGCATTGCTCTTGGTTTCCTGGAGCGCCGCCGCCTCCGCAACAAGATCCGTGCTGCTATTGTGCTGCAGTCATATGCGCGTATGTCGTTGGATATGAAGGAGTATCATTTCCAGCGCCGTGCCATCATTAAGATTCAACGCGGTTGGAAGAGATACAAGGCCATCCCCGTTGAGCCCGCTTACAACGACTCAGTGGCTGAGTACAGCAACGATGGCGGTCAGTGGGTGGATGAAATCGACGACCTCGATGACTCGGACAATGACGAGGGCTTTGGTGATGACCCAGCGTCGATTCGTGCAGGTCGCGGCAGGTCAATCGCGGACCGAATGGAGTCCTTCAAGGTCGCACACTCGGGCCGCCGCGGCAGCGTTAAGCGATTGAACGAGCTGTCGGCTCGCGCGAAGAGCTTCATGAAGCCTCGCAGCGGCAGCGGCAGCACGTCGAGCTCGAGCGGCATCTCGCTCGAAGACGAGAACTCGATGCTCAAGATCGAGAACCGCAACCTGAAGTACGACCTGGAGCTCATGCGCGAGCAATGCATCGAGCTGCAAGCCATCATCCTGGAGATCAACAAGAGTCGGAAGAGGTAAAGACCGAGATATGTGTGGTGTCGGGTGCAGCTCTAGCGACCCTCGCTGCGTGTCCAGCGAACCCCAGGCCGGTCGCAGTAAGAGGTCAGTTTTTTAAGTAAACGCCGTTGGGCGTATATGTGTAGCGAAAGCAAGAACGATTTTCTCTTTTAAAATGTCAAGACGTTGTGTAGTTTTTCAGCTCTGCTAGTGTTCGCTTCGCATTGCGATGACACCGTCATCGTATCGGAGCCCCCGTGCTGAAGAATGCGGGAGAGGACGGCGCTGTGCTCAGGGCGCGGGGTAGCACATCCTGTGTCGGTCTTCACGTGAGTCACGGCGACATGACCGAGTGGCTTCACTGCTACATCTCCACAGCGCTGCTATAGGGCAAGGTTTTCGAAGCGAGCGTGAGCACGGCGCGAGAACGCGCTCATTGCCGACACGGCCAGCTAGATGGCACTGCTGATGCCCGACATCAACCTCCGCCGCGCGAAGCACCACCTCGAGGTTTGTATCACCACTGGTGACCCGCCAGCCAAATCAACTGCCGCCACCCAAAACCTTGAGGTTGACATCGTTCTTGTCTGGCGTGGCACGTTTGATCTCTTCTTGCCCTGCATAGCGGTACTGGCGTCAACTGCTTGGCGGCGGTGAGCGGACTGGGGAGCGCAAGCGCTTGATATTTGGCTCCAAGTCGAAGTCTCCACAAGCCGTCAATCCTGTCGCTGTTGGGGCCGATTCCGCCAAGGTCGCGCCGCCGACTCAAAATCTAGAGTGCGACCCGAAGAAAGAACAGTTCGCTGGCCGCGACGAAGAGGTTGTCGGTGAGACTGATGAGAAGCCCCACGCACAACTTGATTGTGCACCTTCTTCCGTGGTGAAAAGCAACCAGGAGACGGACGACGAGGAGGAGGAACTTGGCAGAGATCAAGCCGCCGAACTCGAGTGCAGCAGGTCCTGGACCATTGAGCGCTCTGACGGTTCAACGCAAGATTTGAAGTCGCTCGCACCTTCCTCGACCAGCACGACGGAGACGTCTTCGTCCGTGAGCTCGGTGGTCACTACGCATTCCTCGATCAGCACAACCGCGTGTGTTGGTAAGCCACCGCTCTCCCGTGTTGGGCCCCAACTGAGCCGCGACAACCGTTCCAGTTACTCCTCACTGCACAGTATGCCGCAGCCGAAGTACATATCGCGTGTTAAAGGTACTGTTCGTGATGAAACGGCATCAACGATTGTGTATCAAGCTCAGTTTGGCTAATGATTGATCCTGTTTGATCATGTTTCGCGGACAGGTCCGACGTTGGGCTCCATCCTGCAGCGGGTACACATCAATGACGGCAACGTAAGTGAGTTAGATTTCTCGACTCTCGCGGAGCGCAACAAGCGTTTGGAGTCTGAAGGGTGCGCCCTGGTGGCTCGGTCTCTATCGACCAACCACACAGTTCGAAAACTTATTATTCGTGACCACTCTATTGGAGACGATGGTGCTATCGCTCTCTCCAAGATGCTATGCAATAACACCACCATAGAGTATCTGGATCTCTTTGGCAATGAAATCGGCGACAGCGGAGCTGAGGCATTAGCCCAGGCACTATATGGGCACGATTCTCTAACGCATTTAAGTCTAAGGGACAACCTCATCACTGATCGTGGGGTTGACGCTCTGGCTCAAGCTATTCGCTGCAACTGCACGCTCAAGTCTTTGGACTTGGTGCACAACCGAATCACACAAGTGGGGGCACAGGCTTTACTAAATGCCCTGAATGTGAACTTTTACTTGGAGACAATTGGCCTGGATGAAAACAGTGTACCGGAGTTTATCGAAAGCGAGTTTGCTGCGGCGCTCGCACGCAACCGCGCGGAGTCTTTGATTCTTGAGTCGCATGCCGCGGAGAAGAAGGCGGTGAAGCTTGTACGCAGAGCTAGCGGGTTTGATACCCAAGATGAAGAGGAAGACAGTAGCGAAGTGGACGAGGAGGAGTGGGAAGGCTGGGAAGATGATGACGGTGATAGCGTATCAAGTGGTTTTCTGACCTGCTCGAACGTCACTGACATTCCACTGAGCAGTAGTGGTCTGTGGATTTAAAGGCGCCGCTGCTGTATTGACAGGTCCTTTTTGCCGTGTGTTGTTGATAGGATGGTGATAGGTCACTGTGCACACGTATAATGAAAATACAAATTGTGAAGATCCCCGTTGTGAAGACTAATATCGTGACACTGGCGCATTAGTGGTAGATTTTTCCGCCACGCCATTACTACCCTTTGCCCGGCCAAAATGGTGGGACTCCACTGCAATGTGGTGAAGTAACCACAACTTTTTAGATACACCATTAGGAATATCAAATTTTGCATTACAATGTTGACGCATCAATTGACTAAACATTCCCACTGCAGACTGATGGAGCAGTGGACCCCAAAACTCCGGCAAAAACATTCTGATTCAGAAGGTTTTTAAATATGGTGTCAAAGGTAGACGAGAAGATTGTTTTAGTTGTTC
This sequence comes from Phytophthora fragariaefolia, assembly GCA_030267785.1. Classification (NCBI taxonomy): domain Eukaryota; phylum Oomycota; class Peronosporomycetes; order Peronosporales; family Peronosporaceae; genus Phytophthora; species Phytophthora fragariaefolia. Next base: position 44,063 of record BSXT01000043.1, read on the forward strand.
ATTTGTTGCGGACTTTGATCGTGTGGTGGTAATAAGTAATAGGTCAGAATTGCCAAAACGTCGCGTGAAATCGCATGTGGTTTCCTCGTGAAATGACGCTTTATTTCCAGGGAAATAACATGTTCTTTCCCGAAATCCAAATCACACAAACAAAATCACACACCTCGGGAGGTGGGTGATCTGGCCAAATCACATGTCATTTGACGGAGACCTGTGATCCGCCAAAGGTCAGTCTGCTTTCTCCGGCCAGAGGAAACCCTTGGGCACGGTGTACTGCACTGCTGCACATAACCTCATACCCAGCCTCGGCATTTAAGCTCAGGAGACCAGAGGAGCAGACGAGACATCTGTGAAGACAAAATAGAGAAAGAGGGAATTACTCTGCAGGAAGATAGTCTTTTAAATTTAGAACCTTAATGATTAAGTACCCGATTTGAAAACCCGCAGGCACGCAGTCCAAAAACACGCCCATTCGAGCACTAAGTATTTGTCAGCACAAAAAGCTAGTCGTGATACTAGAATGATCGCTGGTTATAACTGCGGGGAACATGTCATCACCTGAAGCAATCTCCACTGAGTCAACGACAGCCAGAGGTGATGGCGCCGCGAAGTTTACTATCGGACGCTGAGAACCCCACGCATCAGAACAATTTTCCTTAAATTGAGTGCTGGGCTTCCAGTCGATACTGTCTTCAGGCAGAGCATGATAAAGCCCAAGCTGCTTCAGCGAATCGTCGTACCACTCGTTCTTCTCTGGCAGCCTCCTTCCTAGAGGAGAGAACAAATCACGACGGGTGGTATCATTAGTTATTCGAGCACGAGCAGTATCCGGCGAACTTGAGATCGCTGGAACCATTTCCAAGCACGCCGATGGCGGGAATACCGGGTGTTCTCCGTTCGTCATCGGTGCTGGTCTTCTCAGCGCTGGGCTTCCAGAACTACATGTCTGGACCTCTGTTGCACCAAGGCACTCCTCCTGGTATGTATTGTCATCCCACTTGGGCTCAACACTGCATGTCGAAAGGAAGATCCTTGGGTCTACAAAGATGTCATAGTTGAACCGCACGCATTTCCGCTGCGTGCGTTCGGCTTCTCGGGTATGCCCCAGTGACGTAGGGGTTGCCGCGGTGAAAATCAAGTTGCAGCTGTCTAGCACCGATATCACGTCATAAATTCGGCGCTGAACATCGCTATACGGTGCTTCGTTCCACGGTGATCTCGGAGGCAAGGCACCAATGCACTTTCTAGCTTCTGCAAGCCGCTCACTCAAGCCAGGTACCGCCAGTCCGACTTGGTAGTGTTGTTGGAAAAGCAAACTCAGGAAGCAAACCGTCGTGGACGCCAATCCCGTCCACTTCTCAGCTGTTGCTTGTTCTTCGATAGCTTGTACAAGAGCACTGTCCTCCTCCGTGATGTTAGTTGCCTTCACACCACAACGTTGCCGGAAATCCATCATCACTCGTGCTGCGTTGCTCTGCATTTCCGCCAGACGTTGAACCACTCCATCTGTCCCGAAGTAGAGAAACCCGCCCTTGTTCTTTTGCATCTCGGTGCATCGAACTCTCTTGATCACTCCAATCCCTGTAGTGCATGAGCTGCTGCCTTACCCACACACCCACACCAAAGACGTCACAAGCTTCATACCTTCAAACACGTTCAACACGTCGTAGATCCTCCTCTTCCTCGGCACTAACGCAGCGTTTGTAAGGACAAAACTCCCACGAACGAAATGCACGCACGATACCCTTCATCTTGTAGATCTCACTAGCCGGTACAAATATCGGAGACGTGGGTCTCGCCCCAGAGCCCTGCGGGCCTTCGTGCTTTTGGAAAAACGCCAGCATGATCTGCGTCCTGCGGGGCGCGTTAGTCCACTTAGACCGCCTTGCTCCTCACACAATCGCTCGCCTTACAGTTGCCCCAGATTCTTGGCAGTTGCAAGTCGCTCCTGGATGTCGCTCCACGCCTCTCTCGGAAGGTTCTGTGCGTGCTGTGCTACGCTGCTGTGGCGCGCGGTCACCGGGCTCACGCGGCGCGAGCGGTGCTGGCGTGTTTGCCGCTTGGGGGTGCGCTCCACCTTGGCACTCGCCGCTGGGGCGGTGTCCTTGGCGCTGCTGAAGCGCAGCTTGCGGCGGCGGAGCGTGCCCTGCGTCTTCATCGACTTGCTCTCGACTCGGCAAATTCGGAAGTGACGGAAGATTTGCTGCAACTGAAGTGACCATCACTCTGCATGCAGCAAGTGGAATCTGCAAGTTGAAGTTGAGCGCATAGAAAGGCACCTTACACGTTGACATGATTCGGTATCGCTGCCAGAGGGAAGTGTGTAAAAACAACCACCCCAGTGTGCTTTCTCAATTCGGCTCAACCTCGCTGCTGGAGGTGAGTGTGTAAAAACAGCCAGCCCCAGTCTGCATTCTCAGCGCGAAGAGGGCGTCGTTTCTCTTTCGCAGTCCCAACAAAAACCACTGGCCTCGCCACTTTTAGCTGGGCACGCACCTGTATAAATAGCGCGCTTCGTCTTGCGCTGGCCGCCGAGTCGCTGAGGCAAGGCGAAACCCCTTCCTCCTCCTCCTTCTCTGTGCTCTATTGTCACAAGTGCGCATCGCTCCTGTCTCATCACTTGGCCCAGCTCCATCGGCTTGTCCTCCCTCGTGGCCCAGACCCATGGGCGCAGGAGCTGCTGAAAACGCCGCAGACTTCCGCGTCGTGCACCTAAACGATGGTCAACGCAATGCCGAGAATGGCTACTGCAACAACTTCATCGTCACGTCGAAGTACACGGTGGCAAACTTCCTGCCCAAATTTCTCTTCGAGAGTTTTCGCAAGCTTTCCAATCTCTACTTCCTCATTATCTGTATCCTGCAGTGTATCCCTCAGATCAGCAACACCAGTGGCCAGCCGTCCACGTTGCCGCCGTTGCTGTTTATTATAACGGTTGATGGCGTGTTTGCCATCCTCGAAGACCACAAACGCCACCAAGCGGACAATGTAGCGAATGCAAGTCCAACCTTTGTCCTCGACCGCGAAACCAGAAAGTTCAAGCGAATTACATGGGCGGACGTTGTGGTGGGTGATATTGTCAAAGTTGGAAACCGCGGGCTGGTGCCGGCAGACATGCTGGTTCTCGCTGTCAGTGAAGTTCCCAACCAACCTCCGTGTGGAATATGCTATGTTGAAACCAAGTCTTTGGATGGAGAAACCAACATGAAAGTCCGCTCTGCGATGGAATGCACGTTGGAAAGCATGGGTTCTGTCGATAATTTGGTTGCGATGAAAGGTGTAATCCGTTGCGAGCACCCCAACAACGCTATCAACAGTTTTCAAGGTGTTTTGGAGCTGGAGGGGAAGGAAAAGGCCTCCATTCCATACGAAAGTATCATTCTTCGTGGGTGTATTATCCGTAACACTGAATGGGTGCACGGTGTGGTTTTCAACACCGGCAAGGACACGAAGATTATGATGAGCAATTCAGCCCCGCCATCTAAAATGAGCTCCATGGACCGCTCTATCAACCAGTACACTATTGTTTTGTTGGCTATCCTCGTGGCATTCAGTGCAGTAGGTGCGACGGGTGCTGTGACATGGAAGTCCGGCCACAGCTCCGTGTGGTACCTTGAGCTGGATGTGTCCGATAACAGCGCTTTCGTGGACTGGCTAATAATGTTGTTCTACTACCTGCTACTTATGTACCAATTCGTGCCAATTTCACTAGCTGTTTCCATGAGTATGGTCAAGTATCTCCAGGCGCAATTTATCCAGTGGGATACCACGATCTACCACCCTGACACAGATACCCCGACACTCGTGCGCTCCATGTCTTTGAATGAGGAGCTCGGGCAGATTTCATATATATTTTCGGATAAGACAGGAACGCTAACCTGCAATGTCATGGAGTTCCGTAAGTGCTCGATTGGTGGTGTTTCGTACGGCAACGGGACAACAGAGATCGGGTTAGCTGCACTAAGACGTGCAGGAAAACCTCTCCCAGACATGTCAGCGCAGTCGAAGGGCCCCAAAGTTCCTTACGTGAACTTTGATGGCCCAGAATTATTTAATGATATGAAGGGAGACTCAGGATCAATTCAGCAGGGACGCATCGATGCTTTCTTTACGCACCTTGCGGTGTGCCACACTGTTATTCCAGAACGCCATGAAGGTTCCAACGAAGTTACACTTTCGGCTTCATCACCTGATGAGCAAGCTCTCGTTGCTGGGGCAGGCTACTTTGGGTATGAGTTTGTGAACCGATCTCCAGGAATTGCCCACGTTAAAGTTCGTGGTAGTGCTCAAATGTACGAGATGCTAGACGTGCTCGAGTTCAACAGTACTCGAAAGCGTATGAGTACGATTATCCGCCACCCCAACGGCCGTATATTTTTGTACTCGAAGGGTGCGGATGTGATTATATACGGACTACTAGAAAAAGATAAAGAAGACGAATCAACATCGTCGCAGCTCCAAGAGATTACACGACGCCACATTGACCAATACGCTGAAGACGGTCTTCGCACGCTAACCATTGCAGTTCGTGAAATTGAACCGTCGTACTACGCAGATTGGGCAGCTCGCTTCCATGAAGCTCAGAACAATCTAGCCGAAATTGATAAGCGCAAAAAGGATCTACCCAACGCTATCGATGAATGTATGAGTGAGATCGAGACTGACTTGGAGCTACTTGGAGCTACCGCAATTGAGGACAAACTGCAGTCAGGTGTCCCAGATGCGATAGCCAACTTGGCATGTGCAGGAATCAAGATCTGGGTGCTCACAGGCGACAAGGAGGAAACTGCTATCAACATTGGCTTCGCTTGCCAGCTTGTTACAAATGACATGAAGCTTTTCATTATCAATTCAAAGAACGCTCCCACCCCTGACATTCTTGAAAGCACTTTGAGAGATGAGATCGGGGCACGAAGCGCGGATGTCACTGTTTATCTTGCTTCGCCTCCAAGTACCAGAGGTGAGCTACGCGAGCTAGCTCTTGTCATTGATGGAGAAACGCTTATGTTCGCTCTCCGGGGACCATGTCGTCCGCTTCTTGCTGAGTTCTCGCAGTACTGCAAAGCCGTCATTGCGTGTCGTGTTTCGCCCGCTCAGAAAGCCGAGATGGTCGCTCTCATCAAAGAATACGTCCCTGGTGTCCGAACGCTCGCGATCGGAGATGGAGCAAATGATGTCTCCATGATCCAAGAAGCTCATGTGGGCGTTGGTATTTCGGGCCAAGAGGGTATGCAAGCTGTTAATTCGAGCGACTATGCAATTGCTCAATTTCGCTTTTTACAGCGCTTGCTGCTTGTCCATGGTCGCTGGAACTACCGCCGCATGGCGCAGCTCGTGCTATACATTTTCTACAAGAATATTCTCTTCACCGCAGCTCAATACTGGTTTACATTATTGTGCGGATTTTCTGGACAGAAGTTTTATTTGGAAGCAGGTACGCAGCTGTACAACATTGCTTTAACGGCAATTCCTATCGTTGCAGCTTCCATTTTGGATCAAGATGTGAACGACGATGTAGCCATGAAGTTTCCAAAACTCTATTTCACGGGACCTCGAGATGAAGATATCAACACAAAGACTTTTTCGCTGTGGGTGGTTGGTGCACTTGTGGAGAGCCTTATAATCACATTTGTCACTCTTCACGGCATGGGCAATGCGGGGTTCAATGGAACGAGTCCGACGATGTGGTTAGAGGGCTTCATCGTGTTCACTCTTGTCGTCTCGATTGCCAATGCAAAATTGTTTATGTTCCAGAATGGCTTTTACTTCTTCAACTACTTCCTCTACGCAGGCTCTGTGGGCGTGTGGTTCCTAGTAGCGGTGGTATGTAGTCACATGACAGTGCTCTCTGACCTCACGTGGGAGTTAATGATAGAGCAGGCCTTTGGACTGGCGTCGTTCTGGTTGGTGTGGCTTTTCGTACCGATAGCAGCACTCTCCTATGCGCATCTTCTCAACGGCATCAGGTCGACGTTCTTCCCTGAATATTGGCATCTGGCCAAGGAGGTCATCAAGTTTAATCTTGATCGCAAAATGTTGCAGTGGAACGATAATAGCAACGCTTCAGTGGCCGTACCAGCTAGACTTCCTAGATCAAAGGCAACTAGGAGAAGCGGTTCCGTCATTCCAACAAACGGTCGACCTTCGCCGCACCGGACGACGCTACAAAAGGCATACCACGGGTTTGCCTTCTCCAAAGACGGCTATGCTGGGGCTACGGAAACTAGGCTGCTCATGAGTCGAGGCTCGGTCACTAGCGGGTAAACCGTAGTTTTTCTCGAACTAATACATAAGTTTATCGGTATGATCCGCAGTTGAACCGCTGTCGATCAAGCACCTCGTTTTACCTTGACGCGCGTCTTGGCGGCGGGGGAGGCACGACATTGCCTCTTTCGGCGTACCCGATCCGAGACTGAAGCGCTGCATGCGGTGGTGAAAAGAGTAGCAGCTCGTCGATCACTCTACATCTGCCTTGCAATGCTGTCTCAGCCTCGGGCTGAAAGTCCACCGCACGATGACGATACAACCTGACGCAGAGCAGCGTGCAGCGTGCAGCGTGCAGTAAAAAGCTCAGAGCGCACGCCCTCACACAGGACATTCGACAGCAGAGCCACCAACCTGGCCGCGATGTGCTCCAGCCTCATGCAGCGCTCCACGGTCGTTCTGCTGCTCTCTCGCAGCGCCCCGCGGGGCCTGCCGCGTCCCCGGCACTTGGCCAGGAAGGGCCCGACCTGCTTCGTCGCGTCGCCGAGCTGCAGTGCCAGGCGCTGCGGGCTGCAGCGACTCCTCCGCGCCAGCCCTCGCAGGTTCCTCGCGAGACGCAGCCGCTTCACTAAGCTGCAGACCTGATCCTCACGCTGCTGGCGCGTCCGCCGCGCCGCCTCCAGCGCCGTGGCGTGTCCCACCGGGCGGTTCCGTCCGCCGCCATCCGCCAGCTGCGCCACTCGCTGGCCGCGCTTCTTATTGGGCGTGCGCCGCCCCACCAGACGCTCGTACCTGCCGCCCGCACACACGCGTGAGCCACCGGAACCCGCCGCCGCCTGCCTGCCGCCTTACAGCCGGTTGAAGTCGTCCGCCATCGCGCAATCGCTTAAATCCGAAACTCGGGCCATCCACTCGACCACCGATCGCACCACTCGACCACCGAGATGCTGCGTGTGTCGAATCTGCTGCGCGGGCTCAGGGCGGCGCCGCTGCGACGCGGCGGCGTCTTGGCGCGCTCCGCGGCGTCTACGCGCGCGCCCGGCGACGAGGACGAGGACGAGGACGCGGACGCGGAGCTGGAGTGGGACGAGCTGGACGCGCAGCTGGACGAGGTCTGGGCGCTGGACGACGACGAGGGCCGCAAGGTCGAGGAGCACGTCAAGCAGAAGGTGCGCGTGCGGCGCGCGCAGCACTCCAAGCGCCGCTTCGTGGACCGCATCCGCGTCAAGGCCACGGGCGGCCACGGCGGCAACGGCTGCGCCAGCTTCTTCGCCGAGTCGGCCATGCGCAAGCGCCCGAACGGCGGCCACGGCGGCGCCGGGGGCGACGTTGTCATCGAGGCCAACGACAAGATGCAGAACTTGGCCAACGCCACGCACCACTTCAAGGGAGGAGCGGGCACCAACGGGATGCGTGAGTGGGGCAGTAGCTGCGGGTGAAGGTGCTGGTGCTGGTGCTGACGGACGTGGGGGAGGTCTTGCTCTGGTCGTGCTGTAGCGAACGACGCCGCGGGAAGAAGAGGCAAGCACTGCGTTGTCAAGGTCCCGTGTGGCACGCTGGTCAAGCGAGTGGAGCGCTACGAGCGCGAGCTCGAGAACGGAGAGTACGAGATCGTTGACCAGATGGAGACCGTGTGCGATCTGGACAAGCCCGGCGCGACGTTCCTTGCTGCCATGGGTGGCAAGCCCGGGCTGGGCAATCGCATCCTTGCGGGCAAGACAACCAAGTTCGGGCGACTGCGCAAGCACATGCCTGAGAACAAGACTACAGGTCATCCAGGCACCTCGCAGTACTACGAGTTGGAGCTGAAGACCATCGCTGATGTGGGTCTTGTCGGCTACCCGAACGCGGGCAAGTCGACGCTGCTGAGTGTGCTGAGCCGCGCCACCCCAGAGATCGCGCCCTACCCGTTCACGACACTTCACCCGTATGTGGGTATCGTCGAGTTCCCGGATACATTCCGCTTAAGTGTGGCTGATATCCCCGGACTGATCGATGGAGCGCACCGCAATGTTGGTCTCGGTCATGATTTCTTGCGCCATATCGAGCGTACAAAGGTATGTAAGAGGAAATATTGTATATTTCTAGGCAATCTCTTAGTGAGTGTGATGCTTGCGTACAGATCCTGATGTATGTGCTCGACACGGCTGGCTCTGAGGGACGTGATCCCCTAGAGGATTTCAAGCACCTTCAACGGGAACTAGAGCTCTATGCCCCTGGAATTTCGTCCCGGCCGTCTCTGATCGTGGCTAACAAGATGGATGAACAAGGTATTGACACAAGAGTGAAAGTCCTGCTACTTCGGAATACAAGTGTGATCTGACTGTTATGTATCGTTATTTATTCAGGCGCGGAAGATAACGTTCATAAGCTGCGCAAGTCTACTGACCTTGCCGTGCTTCCAGTCAGGTAAACCTTACCCTCCTAGTCATTCAATGCCTGCGAACGGCGCACCCGGACACTAACTCGTTTCACTGTAAACAGTGCTCTGCACAAGGTCGATATTGATACAGTAGCCCGCACCCTGCGCTGGATGATCGAAAGCTATGGCAAGCTCACGAAAGGTTCATAGAATTTCCTGCTAGCCGCGTTGGCTTATCCAAAATATCAGCAACACGATATGATCCTGCCAGCCATTGTCATCGCTTGTGTTGTATTTTTTCGCTGAAGGTTATTAATAATGCGTGGTGACGCATTCAAGACACACTACAGTCTTATTTATCACATCGTCAAGACCGGCGACTTGGTACGATGAATCGTTATGAGATGCTGGACCGAGTTGGCGATGGTGCTTTCGGTGAGGTTTCGCGTGCTCGTAGCCTGAAGACGCGCGAGATCGTCGCAGTCAAGAAAATTAAGGCTTTGTTTCCCACTTGGGAGGAGTGTCTTCAGTTGCGTGAACTTAAATCGCTGCGGGTGCTGCGCCACGAAAACATTGTATTATTGAAAGAGGTCATCCGTGACAAGGAGGAGCTTTACTTCGTCTTTGAGTTCCTACAGACGTCGCTTTTTCGTGTCATGCGAAACTTCAAAAGCCATGGAGGAAGCAGCGGCTCGACAGGCGCAGTGCCTGAAACGAGCTCAACCTCCGATCCATCTAATGTGTCGTGGACGTCAACACCCCCGCATCCGTGGTTTTCGGAGGCCCAGATACGGTCAATTATGTACCAACTTTTCAGTGGTCTGGCTTACATGCATAAGCACGGCTTCTTCCACCGCGACATCAAGCCCGAGAATCTATTGTGTCATGATGATACACTCAAGATCGCAGACCTTGGTCAGGCTCGGGAAATTCGGTCACGACCACCGTTTACAGATTACGTTGCGACGCGGTGGTACCGTGCACCAGAACTTTTACTGCGCTCAACAACTTACAACAGCCCAATCGATATGTGGGCGTGTGGCTGTATTATGGTTGAGCTGCTTATTTGCACGCCGTTGTTCCCTGGGACGTCCGAGGCTGATCAATTTTATCGCATCTCCAAGATGCTCGGGACACCGACCAAGGATATGTGGCCCGAGGGTGCAGCAATGGCTTCTCATATGCAAATGCGGTTCCCCAAATGCTCTGCTGTTTCGTGGGCAAGATTTTTACCTCCAGGAACAGCGTCTGCAGCAATTCAGCTCGTTCAAGACCTCCTGCAATACGATCCAAGCCGACGCATTACAGCAGCCCAAGCACTTCAACACCGCTTCTTTGATCAATCTGTACCACGCCCAATGTTAACAATTCCCCCGCTGGCTATGGCCGAGGAAGGGGTTCCCGTGTTGCCACTCCGGACAGAGTACAAGTCTGTTGGGGGATTTTCGAGCTACGCAGGGCGAACAAACCTCTGTTCGAAGGAATCGAGTTCAGCTGAAAATTCAGGTCATTGGGCTGGAGGTGGCGGGTTGTCATCGCGACAAGAGCACCACTTGTGGACAGCCAAAGAGCGACACCAGACACACACGCGGCACCAGGAATGGGGCTCCTCACTTATCGCTAGTGCTCGTCCTGGCGGGTTTGACGACGTAGCTGACGCAAAAGTTTGTTCATCAATTCAAAGCACCTTCAAAGCGAACACGGTGAAGAAGACACCTAGCTACAACATCCTTTCAAACGATAGCAACACCGATGGTATGCATTCTACTCGGCATGGCTCTGAGAATGAGAGTGAAGAGGAGGACGTTCAAGACATCAAAACTGACAGTACTCTTCTGCAAGATTTGCTAGACGAAATTTTAGGATAACACATACAAGCATTCGTTTGGTGATAATTTCATCAGGTATATTGTTCTTTCATCTCATTCCGTCGCGTCGCATTGCTACTCAACCAGCAATAGCGCACTTAGAACTTGAGGGCGTGGACGCGGTCGCTCTTGGTCAGCGAGAACTTGGCGTTCAGGTAGGCCTTGAGGAACGGCTCGGCGTCGAGCTTCTTGATCAGAGCCGAGTCAACGGCCTTCTGGTCCTTCTTGCGCTGCTCCGAGATGACGGGGGCCTATTCATATAAAACACAATTAGTGATTTGTAGGGAGCTTATATGCCGAAGCAAGCGATCCCAAGCGCTCATTTTCTGGAAAAAAGCATTGACGCTTACACATCAATGCTTAAATCCAGTTCATTTACATGAAACAAAATGACTTTAGAAGAAGACAGGAGAGATCCCAAAGGGTTCGTCGATCCTGCCTTCGACTGTAGGTCCAACTTGTTCCATGTAAACAAACTGTTTGTGTGGTCCTCGATGAACATGTCACCGAGGCGAGATGAACACAAGGGATCCAAAGAAAAAAAAAAAAAACACTTACGGCGCTCGACTGGGCGAAGAACTGCTCCTCCTTGCTCTTCTTGGCGGCCTTCTCCTTGGCGAAGTAGGCGTCGTCAATGGCAGGGAGCGCAAGGCCCTCAATGTTCACCTTGGTCGACGTGGCAATCACGTACGACTGGTTCACGCGACGGAGGGGCACACCGTTGACCTTGTAAGGGCCTGTATATGTTCAAAACAAACCGTGAGATCGAGTGAACTTTATATCTGTACCATGGGGAGACCATTTGGGCCGACATTCCTCAGGTCTCATAATCTGATGGATCTTTGGCAAAAGACACCTCTCTACGTCTGCCTGGGTTAAGATACCCATGCCTCAAGTCGGACGACCACTCAAGCAGATCCCTTTCGAGATAGCAAGAAAGCAGCACAACATTGAGCCACGAAACGTGGGAGCATTGCAGACGTAAAGAGGGTGGCAGAGCGCCTCTCAGTTGTCAAGTTTGCATCATCGGAATGCCGCCGGAAGGTCTCCTCGAATATCCCAAAACATTGTAGCTGATACTTACCGGTAACGAGCAGCAGGCCCGAAGCCAGCTGGTTCAGGAACACCACACGCTTGCCACGGAAGCGGCCCGACAGCAGGATAAGGACCGTGCCGGGGGTGATCGACTTGCGCAGCTTGGCGGTCTTGACGCTGTTGCGCTTGGTCTTGGCCGACGGCAGCGGCTTGGGGATAAAGTCAGCCGGGTACCACTTCTTGGCGGACACCTTCTTGGCGGCGACCTTCTTCTCGCCGCCCTTCTTGACGACCTTGCCACGGCCGTTCTTCTTCGAGAGGCTGTTGGCCGAGATGGCGTTGATGCCACGGGCGAGCACGACGTTCTGGGTCTTGGTGGCGGGCATGGTGATGAATATACCTGAATGGGCACGGACGAGCGTTAGGAAGGAGGCACGGGCCAGGGGAGCGACCCAACGACGCTAGCGTCTTACCTGTCTGAAAAGAACTGAGCCGCCGATCGGTTCGATGAGGGACGGGAGCCAACCACAGCCAACCACGCAAACTGGTGTGGCGTACATTTTGCAAATGGTACCGTGTACCAGACAAGAGACCACCGCCCAGGTCCGTTTTGGTCCGGTTCAGTGACCGGTTAGGGGTGGGTTAGGCGGACTAAATTTTGGACGGACTAAATGGAAAATGCTGTGACGATGTGATGGAGGCAAAGAGACCATGATTTCGTGACACGAGGCATCGATACACTGTACATGTACTTCCTGCGCATGGCAAGAGCTAATCACTTGAGCCTCCACTCGGCAGTCGACCATGAATGAACGCTCGGTGCTGGGTACTTAAGTATTGTACTTTGCCGTTTGCATTTTTCTGACTGAAGCTGAATGATTTCTTTTTGTTACTGCGTGATCACTCATTTGAATTTGAATTTGAATTTGTCGCGGTTTAGACGGCTACTCTTAAACACCCGCACGGCTGTATCTTCTACACAAGTGAAGAACGTCATTTCGCCAAATACGTACTGCGGTGGTTGTTGTCCTGGGTGCAACGGTCCTGCAGGGGGGCGAGAAATCATGGAATCTGAGTCAGCACTGCACATCAATGGTGCCACCAGTATAAGATGTATTCAAAGCCGACTTGCTAGCATCAGCAAGCAGTACGCTCATTCTTCAGACGGTCTTTAAAACTTAATCAACAGAGATCGTCCTACTAATGGCAATTCAAGGTGAACGCACGAGTGAAAATCCTCTCATTAACTTCGAGTCCATGCTCCATTTCTCTTTGCAGTGCCATACCGATACCTTCACGGGTTGGTTGTCCGTCCGTGTAGCAACTCTTGCTAATCGATGAAGAGCCCAACAAACCCCTCGTGGCGTGGATCGCTGTCTGGCAAAAAGCCGTAGGTTGACCGTGCAATAAGAGCCCAAGCTGTGTTTCTTCCGCACGAACGTCCATGTCTTGCAGCTCTGCAGAGGCGAACGAAGCAGCGTTCAGAAATCCCTACAAAAGCCCAGGCAAAGACGCTGCTGACGACATGTATATGCAATCGTCTCCCTCAGCGCAACATACCGGTCCATACGCGCAACATAACGCCGCGGCTGTCTCCTTCCTCACTTGAAGCGTTGCAGATCGCCAGTCTACATCGCGCCCCGCAGCGAGCAAGTGCCGCTTCGTGCTCCCAGCACCTCCACGACCCCATGGGCAAGCGCAAGAGCCGCCGCGCGGCTGCCCCCGCCGCGCTGACCGACCCCGTGGCCGCCGACACGGCCGAATCGCCGTCCTCCAGCGGCGGCGGCTGCTGCGGCTCCAAGAGCGACGACGGAGAGACGGCGGCGTCCTGCTCCAGCAGCGAGGAGGACGGCAGCGCGTCAACGGCCGAGACGGCTGCAAGCGGCTGCTGCGCGTCGAAGAAGGAGGTGGAAGTGGGTGCTGCCCTGCAGTCGGCCGGCTGCTGCTCGTCCAAGACCCCGAGGACTGCACGTGCGTCGGCGGAGTCTGCTGCTTCCGGGGAAGAGGCGAAGCCGACGGGCTGCTGCTCGTCGAAGAAGGAGGAGGTCAGCAAGGTCGGCGCCTGTGGGTCGGCCAAGGAAGAGGCAAAGGCTTCGTCTGGTTGCTGCTCCTCGAAGGCACCCCAGGCTACTAGTGACGGTGCATGTGGCTCATCGAGCACGCCGCAGGGAGAGACCAAAGGTTGCTGCTCCTCCAAGAAAGCGGCCGAGACGTCTGCGTGCAGCTCATCCAACGAGCCAAAGACCCAGTCGGGAGGCTGCTGTTCGTCCTCGAAAGGCAAGAGCAAAGCATCCGGCTCGAGTTGCTGCTCAAATAAAGTGAAAGACATGCCGCTTCCGGAACGGACCCCGAGCTTCTTAAACCGCGTCATGCAGTTCCGCAGTGATCGCGGCGCCACTCTCGAGAAAGAGCGGTCGACCTTTAGCAGTTTGGATAGACAGAGGAAAATGAGTGGCTCGCTGGAGACACTGCGCCTGAATATTGGCGGCATGACGTGCAGTGGCTGCTGTACGCGCATCGAGAAGTTTATGATCGTGCAGCCTGGTGTTGTAGACGTGAATGTGAGTCTGCTCACGAGTCGTGGTGTCTTTCAGTATGATCCGCAACTCGTGACAGCGAATCACATCGAAAAGACCGTGGCCACGCTAGGATTTGAGCCGAGCGTGCTATCTAGCGACCAGCTAGTTAGCATCGTTCTGCACCTTGGGCAGCCAGAGAGTGCCCCTCGTGCGAAGCAGGTGCTTCTTGAGTTCGCTGGTGTTACTTCCGCTGACGATGCTGATGAACCGCCTCATGCTTCGGGTTCATCATGCAGGGCCTTGTTAATCGAGTACAATCCGGATATCACTGGAGCTCGAAGAATTGTACGTCACCTCTCACGCGAGCTAGGATCTATTGTTCAAGCTTCAAGTCCACGGGCATCGTCAGTCCGTGCGGGCGAGGAAGAAGTGCGGCGGTTTACGCGACTATTATTCTGGAGCTGTCTGTTTTCATTGCCAGTCATCTGCATTGAGTTTGTGCTCCCGGCATTCTTCCCCTCGTCTGACAACAACCCCGCAGATGTGGCAGTCTGGGGAACCGCTGGACATTTAAGTATCCGAGATGCTGTGGAATTGGCATGCGCGACACCAGTACTGTTTCTAGTAGCGCGTCCCATTCACGAAAGCGCTTTCCTTGCGCTGCGCTACGGTGGGCGGGTTACTATGGATGTTCTTATCTCGCTGAGCGCTAGCACAGCCTACGCGTTTTCAATCTTCGCAGTTGTCACTGAGACGCTAGTGAAGGCTGCTGTACCAGAACAAGTGGATCCAGTTTCAGTCGATCCATCGACGGGTTTGACCCTGCAGTCATCGCAGGCACCAGTAGAAGCACCAGTCAAAGTCGACACGTTTTTCCAGGTCACCGTGCTGCTTATTACTCTCATCCTCGTCGGTCGCTACATTGAAACGCTCGTGAAGTCTCGAGCTTCAAACAGCGTAGATGAACTATTGCGTATGCAAGCCAAGACTGCCATTTTACTGGAAGACGAGGACCAGAAAGAGTTGTATATTGATGTGGTGCTTGTGGAGCGTGGAGACTTACTTAAAGTTCTCCCCGGTACGCGGGTGCCTACGGATGGTCTTGTTGTCGGAGGTGCAAGCTCTGTAGATGAGTCTATGGTTACAGGTGAAGCTCGCAAGGTTCCCAAGGAACCTGGGGCAATAGTGATTGGCGGCTCAATCAATGCTCAAGGCGTTCTGACCATGCGGGTTACACATACCCTTCATGAGTCTATGTTGGCGCGAATGGTGCGCCTCGTCGGAGAAGCGCAAGCCTCACGAGGTGTGCGCCAAAGTATTGCGGATACTGTGGCTGCTTACTTCACCACGTTTATCATTATATTGGCTGTCTGCGTGTTCATGCTGTGGTACTTTCTCGCTAAGCACGACCACGTGGATACAAAAGGCTGGGCTCCGTTTCCGTTCGCGTTGCGTTTCGCAATCACCGTACTGGTTATTAGTTGCCCATGCGCAATCAGTCTTGCCGTTCCTACTGCCGTGATGGTGGCGACGACGAAAGGTTCGCAGGTGGGTGTACTTTTCAAAGGTGGCCGGGCATTGGAGGCGCTCGAAGAAGTGAATGCAGTCGTGTTCGACAAGACAGGTACTCTAACTACAGCACAGCTTGGGGTCACTAGTGTGTTTAAACCGAGCGATGGTCTTCATAGCGGCCACCTCTGGCGCTATGTAGCTTCCGCAGAAAGTGGTAGCGAGCACTCCATAGGCAAAGCGCTCGTGGCGCACGCTGGAACTCAGATTCAAGATCTTCAGATCGACGAGGCACAAGATTTTGATGCCGTTCCAGGCTGCGGTGTGCGCTGCCTTGTACGTGGCGTTGACGTACGTCTAGGGTCGCTCACATGGCTTAAACATCAGACGTACAGTGAATGTCGTGCTCTTAGAGTTCCTCAAGAGTTCATCGAAGCAAACGAGCATTTCCAGTGCCAAGGATGCATCGTGGTGTTCGTTGTCATTGATGGCGAGTTACAATCTGCTATTGCGCTGCGCGATGCTCCACGCCCTGAGGCTGCTCATGTCATTGAGCATCTAAAGCGCGAAGGAATCCAACCGTGGATAGTAACTGGTGATCAACATGGCACAGCAATGAGCGTGGCAAAGATGCTAGGTATTCCTGAAGGTTCTGTGCTATCTGAAACTCTTCCTCATCAAAAGGTAGATAAGGTTCGCCTGCTGCAGAGTTTGGGATTGCGTGTTGCCTTTGTGGGCGACGGTGTAAATGATGCACCGGCACTGGCAACGGCCGACGTGGGTGTGGCACTTGGAGCTGGGACTGATGTGGCCCTTGATGCCGCTGACGTGGTTCTGGTCAAGGATGACTTACGAGATCTATTGAACGCGCGTGCGCTTTCGCGCGCAACCAACAAACGAATCAAACACAACTTTGCTTGGGGATTCATGTACAACGTACTGATGATGCCTGTGGCGTGTGGCGCGCTGTATGCGCCGCTCGGCATATGGATCCCTCCGGCCCTCGCTGGTCTATCTGAGTTGCTTTCGTCGGTGCCCGTCATTCTTTTCTCGTTGCTGCTCAACTATTGGAAACCGCCATTCAATGGCGAATGGGGCTTGCTCCAAAATCACGTAGCGATCGACGTCTCGGAGTCAACGCCGCTGTTGCGCAAGTAGTACTAGCCTTTCATCTCTACGCAAGTGCACACAGAACGAAATCCAAAAGGTAGACATCCATTTGAGAATCAATGGTTAGCTTTCGTTAGGCTCGTCCAAGTCTTTATCTATTTGTGCTAACTAACTCGTGTACTCGAGAAATTTAGTTCTGGCACTCATCCGTGCAGCGTGAAGGTCCGTCGGTGGAGGCTTGTCCTCACAGCCGGAGACAATGAAGTCAAAGCGACGTCGAAGCAGTTCAATGTCCTCGAAAGCTAAAGCTTCATGATCTCCGTTTTCGTGTTCACCTTGCTGGGCTTCGCTGGACGAATCTTGAGCTGCTCGCATACTGCGTGCGACTTTTGCTCCAGAGCCACACGACGGATGTGGAGGCGTCAACGCAGCTTTGAGCTGTTCGCCGAGTCGGCAGTCGCGCACAAAAGCGTCGCGGCGCGAAATAGCATCTCGCTCAGCCTGCTCTTCACGACGCTCCTGTCGTTGCTTCTGTTCTTCATCTGGTTCGTCCTCATCTCGTGCTGAGTGCGGATCTGGATTTACCTTCAACTGGTAGCGCCGCTGCAGAGCTTTGAGTGAAAGTGCCAGGTATACGCAGGCTGACGCGCGGATTGACATCTGCGGGAATTTGGGACGCTCACTACCAAGTGCAAGTAGAACTTCATTGAGAGCAGCCCCAAGCTGCTGCTCCAGCTGACCAGGGTAACTTTTTGCTAGCGTCACTTGTGGTGGAAGCTTCACTGGCAAACTTAGCGATGTGTATCGTGATGGCTCCGTGCAAAACGTTTGGCGGGCTTCCTCAGAGACGAAGAAGTAAACCTTAGACCGGTATGAAGCACGGTAGAAAACGCTGCCATGCCGAAGTGAGCCCCAATCCTTGGACCCGGAGCCCTTGGCGAAGGTGACCGGGCAGTAACCTTTCATCTCGGGGAAGTCACAATCAGCTACGGTGAGCAGACTTAGTAAGGAAGCACTCACTGGGACTCTTCCTACTAGTGACTGTGCCTCACTTTCTGCTTCTTCTTGCGAGGGCCAAGGATCGTCTCCCCGTTGAACTGGAGTTTGGCCCGGCAAGAACCCGACGAAAGCTTCAGGACTCGTGACAAACTGCTCCAGGTTTTGCTGATTTCCAAGCCAAAAGGTGAAACCCCGGAAGTCTGCGCAGAACGCACGGTTTGATTGACGTGAATGGCAAAACTTTCTAGCGCGTAGCTCAACAGGGCAAAAAGTCTGGAAAACAGGGTGCTGGCGGGACTGAAGCGCTTCGCGGGAGCGAACAACTCCTAACGAACGGGCGGCACGATCGGAAGCCATTGCCCTGCTGTAGTATGAAACCAATTGCTCCTGTTCTAGGAGAAATGTTTGCGCCTGAGCAGCAACGTGCCAAAGCGAGTTGCTTGAGCTATCGAGTTGGCGCACGTGAAAGCTACCAAAGCGTCGAGTCCACACGTCTAGGAGCTCTAGGCGATATTGATACCATCTTGCAAACCTCGTTCGAAGTTCATGTCGCTCGATATTGAGCTGATTGTCTTGCCAAGCATCCGCAAAACCACGCTCAAGAACGAAGAGCATATCTGGCTGAATTGTAGAGTCAACATAGGTCACGTTTGGACGGGGAAGGCAGCGTTGAAGTTCGTGGCGCTGCAACAGATACCCATCGAGTACCCAGCCGTGTGTCTGACACTCTGAGGAGCGTAAGCGAGTGCAGATAGACTCGTGGGTGAGGTCTTCGTCGGATAATGGGTTGTTTTGCTGTTGTTCAGTGATTTCTATCAATCGATGTCGCAGCGTAGATCCACCTTGGCATTGCATCACCCACTCCACAGCATTTTGAGGAGATACGTAGACCAGACCGAGACCATTTGCAATTTCCTGGGCGACTTTAGTTTTACCTGAAAGTGGAGCTCCAACTACGCAACAGGTCATTTGATGCCTTGGTGCAAGGCTAGCTTTGTCCAAGTAGCGGGAGGGGCAAGCCATAAACGCTCGACGGGCTTGGCGTGACCGGGGGAAATAAAGGTGGTCTCGGTATACTATAGTTTTTGCCGAATCGCCCAATAGAGAGTCTGTGCGTCCAGTTACTGGACACGCAAGACCATGCTTACCGATAAGTAATTCACCTGATGCCAGCATCATCTGCACTTCACCCGCTGACAAGTCAAGCATCTCGCAACGCTCAAATAACGTTTCTCGTTCTGCCATAAAATCATTCAGAAGTCGCCTCACATTTTTTTCCATTTGTCTTGGTGCACTCGAAGCGTCCACCGGGTTACAGACTTTAATTCCTCGAGCTTGACACGCAGCGATAGCATCATCCAGTGCCTTTTGATCCTCTGCATACTGCTCACGTAATCGTGTGGTCTCCTCCTCTCGTGCTGCTTCTAAATCGATCGGTTGCTCTTCTTCTTCGTCTTCCTCCGGAGGGTTACCATCATCTTTTGCTTCATCACCCAGCTCCTTCTTCCTCGTAAGCGCTAGCTTTCGGCGAGGCACCGGCAAATTAGCAGTCCATCGAGCTAACAATCTATCCACGACGTCGTCTTCCGATATTGACAACGGAACTATAAGTGTTGGGAATAGTCCAAGCTTAAAGCACATGTCCAGAGTCGTTGTTGATGGGATACGTGACGCTTCTGGGCCAAGTCCAGCAATAATCTGTGCAATAGCTTTCTCGGGTGTTGGCTGTTGATGCTGTAGCTCACGATGAAGCGCCCTGATAAATATTTCTTCAGGCGTCAATCGTGTTTCTTCCGGTTTGAGTTCATCTAGTAGTTGGTCACGTTCGGCAAACTTCGTAGCAGCAGTCAAATCCACGCTCACGAACTCAATGGGTGTGCTGTTACCTGGTTCTGTTTCTCTTTGGCCCAGGGCTACAGCAATTCGACCGCGTCCAGAGCCACGAACACCAAGCAGCAAAATGCATGGTACAAAATTTGCAGTAGCACAAGGCCCTGTGGGGATAAAGGCCGACGGGTTTCTTTCAAAAGCATGGCGCTCCGCTTCTCCAGCAAAAGCGTAAAATTTCTGTCTGAAGCAACAAACCTGAGTAGGTAGACCAGGGATTAGTAGGCCACGCGTACTCCAAGTTACTGGGCAAAACCGCCCACATTCTCCCTGAAGTTGTAGAGCTCTGTGTCTTGCTGTTTTAGCTTGTGCTTCCATCTCTGGATCTGTTGCCTCACTTTCAGCCTCTCCCTCTTGGGGTAGTGACCTCGACCTCTCCCTTTCATCGTCTTCAGGAAGGGGAGCAGCGAAAATGACAGTCGGATCGTAGTCGTCAACCAGCTGTGGGGCATGTCCGTCCTCTATACTATCGATACGAGGTGCAAGTGGGTTAAGGTCCCGCTCGATGGCCGCTAGTGTGTCCGTCGGCTGCCGAAACAATGGACATGTTATCACTCGAGGTATACCAGCAAGTCCTTGTGATATGTCTTCTGCGCCATTTTTTTCGGCCTGGAACAGCTGACGACGTAGCTCGGATAAAGCGTTTTCAGCATCGATGACAGTGCCTACATCCTCTTGAGCAGCGGCCAAGTCTCTATCCATCAGTAAAATAGCGTCTGGCACGCAACCGTGCTCGAGCAGAACAGCAGCAACATCACGAGTTAGTGGTAAATCCGTGATCATCCACCCAAGCGGCGTATTCGACTTGGTCAGCAGAGCCTTGACAACTTCTGCAGTCGCTGTTGCAGCTTCTGTGGGGGAAACAACTTGGCCCCTCATGAGTCGCATTTCCATGGAAATGCTCGGTGAGGTCTTGAGCAATTCTGAAGCTGACACAGTGTGAACATGAAGTTCAGCCTCTAGTTCCTCCAGGTATGCAGACGTTAAAACCTCACCCGCCCCAGTAGTGACTAGCCAAAAGTTACGATACTTGGATGAGACCGGAATTTTCCGGCGCAAAAACTGCAGCGGATGTGAACAAAAAGATCGTTGGGCTTCTGGCGAAGCTAACAAGTAGACCCGACCAGAGTAGTACACTGCGCAGTCAGGAGCACCTGGTATGAGCGCTTTATCAGAACTGGTTACGGGGCAAAACTCACGCCACTTCGATAATTGACGCCGCTTAGCATCACGTCTAGGTAATCGCGAGAATATTGCATTGGTAGACTTTAGTTCATCTTCGAGCAGCGTAGTCCAGTCCCCATAAAGCAGCCATTTGATCTTTTCCGCGCGGCTGGAGTCATTAAGTTCTTCCAGCAGCGGTACCACGCAGGCTTCACGCGAAGAGCTATAGCGCGATAAGCCCAACGACGTCTAACATAAGCACGACATGCACACAAGTCAACCAACGAACATGCTCACTGTTTGCAAAGAAACTTACACCAGTAATTGCTTGTACGCATTGATCCCGGATGACGTTAAGGGACTGAACCGCAAAAACTGCTACCAAATTGTAGCTAGGTTTGCATGCTGTAGTAGCAGCTCGAAACGCCACAAGCTCGCTCTCCATTCGTGACACATATTCACGAAACCCTTTGGCTAGCTTGGTCAAAGCTATTGAGCCAAACGACAGTAAAGATTCCGTGGGTGTCTCAATCTCACTGATCTCGGCAAGAGTTGGTTCCGGTGGTAGCACTAGTTCTTCGGGAAGAACTTTCTCGCCGTCATCCTGGTCAGTTTCCTCTGGAGCAGCTTCATCACCTTCTTGATCGTCAGCCATTATATCAGAATCACTATTTTCAACAGCTACACTTGGCTCTTGTAGCTCCGCTTCTTGATCAACTTTCTTAGGTAGTACAATACAATCTGCAAAGCCTGTCGATGCTAGTTCATCGAGATTGGTCGTTTTCAGAATAGCAAGCTCTCGTACCGAGTACAATCGTCCGGCTGTTGGTGCCAGCTCGGAACCTCTTAGCTGATTTTCCAGATCGTTGGGTAGTGCTGTGAGTGCCACTAAATAATCTGTCGCAATGATGTTCTCGGGGGCCTCTGGAGTTGATAATTCGTACGGGTATACATCGTCCAGAACCACCCCAACGCCAACTTAAAGTACATAACAAGTATAGAAGGTGAGATCGTATCTTCATTCAGTGCTGTCACGAAAACTTACCCAGTAAGGATCTAGAGGCTTCAAGTCGCAGTAGTGCAAGTGAAGTACTTCGGGCAAGCACATTTCCTGCACATAGTGCCTCCAAATCTTCGTCTCGAAATATCCGGTCCATTTCTTCATCCTCGTCAGTGTTTTCTTTATTAAGTTTTTCGTCTGGTTCAGGCGCTTCCAGTGTCTCCGTCACCAGTGGTGTATCCCCAGCTAAATCTTCCTCATCTTGTCGTGGCGGGGTGAGCACAGGGCGAAGACGACGAATTCGGAGCTGACGGTCAACTGCATGTTGCACAGCTCCATCGAGTGATAAATACTTTAATCTTAATCGTCGTGCTAAGACGCGGGCAAGCCGGGTTTTACCGGAACCTGGTGGTCCTACCACTGCGACCCTCAGAGCTGGGAACTCGGTTAAAGCAGTAGTGACAGCTTCTTCCGGATCCCATTGTGCTTCACTCTCAAGATGGAGCTTGCGACTTCGCATAGGAGTTGCCCCCGACCCAATCCAGCCCACTAGTTCCATATGCAGTCGCTTTGCTGTGGCTATAGTGTCTTCAACAACAGTACTGGTGCCTTCTTTGGCTTCGACCACATCATCCGAGTTGTCATTGGTGGCCTTCTTTTTGGGGAAAGCTCGCGTGAGTGAGAATTTCCGAGGGTTATAGCTAATAAGAAGCTGCTTGAGTGACATCTCTCGTTGGTCAGGAGGCTGTAATCCTCGAATACTGCGTAAGGCATCGCTTGATGGGGGAAGTTTCTGCAGAAATGCTTTATCTGCAATTTTCGGGATTCGATTCAGAGGCCGAAGCATAAATTGATTACCTTGATCTGAAGAATAGGACTCGTCTAGCTCTGGCTCGCCGATAGAAGGAGAGACGACTGGCTCGGCAATGGCGCTCCGCAGTTCTCGAAAGAAGGATACGTACAGGTTGGCTGAACTTTCGACAGGTAAAATAATTTCTGCTAAATGCATGAGTGCCTCACGGAACTGTTCAGAAGACATCACTTCGTTATCCAAGCAGGATGTTCCTTTGGTAGACTCGGCGATACTACCGATGCCTTCTAAATCATATTCCCAGTCACGTTGCGCTGCAGCAATTGCGAGTGGGTCAGTTGACAAGGGTAGCACCAAGGCCTTTGCAGCTCGCGCAAAAAATCCGATGTAGCCCTCTCGATTGAGAGTGCAGGAGGTCATAGGCTTAGCCAGATCCCATAGCAGCGTCAATTCGCGAGACACTTGCGAATTGACTTCGACACCGTTGGCAGACTCGTCACCCTCCAGCATCGCGCATCGCCGATTCTGCCACAGTCGAAGCAGGTTAATTTTGCCCTCGCCAACACTGCGTTCGCTTTCGTCCTCAGCGAAGAGAAAATGCCGGCGCATCGGAGCTTCAGATAAATGCCTCGACACGAGACGACTATAATGCAAAATCCACCTCAATGGAATTGATCAAGCGGCGCGACGCCTTGGAGGGACGAAGGTTGGTTTCACAATTTCGCATTTCCAATTCTATAGTAATGCCGGATGGAAGTGGGATTTTGCACTCATGAGAAGTTCTTATAAGCGTGCACTAGACACGAGTGGAGTTGATTGGTTTTCTAAGCTAGACTTCGGGATGTCAAGGTTACCCGAGTCGACTCGAGCGCAATTTCGGCACTGGCTGTACGGACTCGCGTTTTCTTCCGACTGGAGCGGTTGTGCTTTTTCATCAGCTCCTCGCCCTTCTTCTTAAACATATTGCCAATGGACTTTCGTCGAGATTGGTGGTGCTTGCTGTTTGTAGCATCCTGCTTTACCCACGCGTGCTGCAAGGCTGCCTCCACCGAAAGTCTCGATGTTGGGTTGACCTCAAGAAGACCAGCAAGAAGGTCTAGGCACGCAGCCGGCACTTGTTGCAGCAGACCAGTCTCTTGCAGAGCGAACGCTGCTCCGCGCTCAACCATTCGACAGAAAAGTCTGTCGCCGTCAGTTGAGGCACGACGTACGAAGACGCGTTTGGTGCACAACGTCCACAAAATGACTCCGAGGGACCAGGCGTCCACTTGTCTGGCATCTTCCGCCTCATGGCGACGCAGCAGCTCCGGTGCAGCGTAAGCTTCCTTGGCAACTTGCGAGACCCGAACACTTGGTCGGTCAAGGTTGAACCGCTGAGCGTGACCCAGATCTCCGACTTTCACGCCTCCACAATCTGTGACGAAAATGTTTTCCGGCGACAAGTCCAAGTGGGCGATTCCGGCAGTGTGCAAGGCTTGAACGCCTCGCAGAATAGCGGTGAAGACACCGCGTCTGCCCGTGTCGCTACAGGTCATCATCAATGGGTTTTGCGGTGGGACGCCGGCCGTTTGGAGGCGAATCTCTTGTTGCATGATTTCCAGCAAGTCTCCGCGGGCGCAGTGTTCGTACAACAGGTGGAGGTGCTCGCCTTGCAGGAAATGGCGTTCCAGCTTGACGACGTTCTCGACGTCCCGAACCGAGAGGTACAAGTCCAATTCGTTCAATGCAGCAGCGCTGACCATGCGGCCTTCCGAGGAAGACGAGGTCATGAGTGTGCTTTTGTCGATAAGCAGCCGGCCCGAGGCAGGACACTCCACCAGGTCCACACACTGAAGTCCATCGAGACTTTCTTGAATTCGCGAACAAAGTTTCGTGGTCAAAGCCATTTGCCAGATTTGCTCAGAATGAGACCTCGCCACCACGCGACGTTTTGCAAAGTGAGCACAGCCCGGCAGCGATCTCCTATATTTACCTCCTCACCAGGTGGATTCTTTGCGCCGCAGTAACGAACGGCATAACAAGGTGCCCCGACCACCAGTTCTCTTGCACTCAATTATGGCAAAGGTTTGGCGGAGATGTGGCTTCCAGCTGTATGGCTGCAGCACATGACTGGAACTCTCTCTCCCCACCGCACCCTGACTTGGTCGAGTGGAGGTGGTCCATCAAGGTGTGCAAAACTGCAGCAGCATTCTGCACGGGGCACGTCATAGCACATTTGGTGACGCTAATAACATACACACAAGGTACATCTCATTTTCATGCGTTGTGACTGCCCAATATCATGACTGCCCAATATCATTCGTCGTGGCCTCCTTGTCCACATAAAGAGCAATGGCGTGCGCGTTTCACCAAACGCAGCCTCAA
Organism: Phytophthora fragariaefolia; assembly: GCA_030267785.1. Lineage (NCBI taxonomy): Eukaryota > Oomycota > Peronosporomycetes > Peronosporales > Peronosporaceae > Phytophthora > Phytophthora fragariaefolia. The sequence continues at coordinate 68,895 of BSXT01000043.1, forward strand.
GTCGATAAATTCATTCGCGGCTCCACATCACAAAACGGTCACACTAAGGAAATCGTTGGATCGTTGTTCGTGGGGCCGAACATAGGGAACTACAACAGGCTGCATCGGCTAGTATCCAGAGTTTGATTACCAGCAGTGCTTGGATCTGCGCGGACCTACACAATCGACTAAGCACTACGGCCACAATACCGGTGAGCCGTGTAGATACCAAAATGACAATACTAGCGCTTGGCCATCAATTGGTATGCTATGGAGAGGACTTGTGTCAAAGCAGTGCCATTGTTGACGGGCTCCCGATAAGCCATCGCGAGCAGCCAATTGTTGCCCTCAATCGCAGATACTTCTAGTGACATCATCCATCTGCAAAGGCATTTTTACAGGAAGGAAGTGGCGTCATTCTTATTAAGTGCTGGATACAATATCTCTCGCTTGCGATAGATTGCACAACGGTAAACTCGACAGGCGGAGCTCACGCATGAGTATGCCGACACAGTCGGTGAGTTCAGTGCTGCTGCTTGCTCCAATCCAAGAGACATTCGTGTCCGAATCGGCGCCGAAGGACCGGCATGGACTGAAACATCTTGGGTATAAATGACGATCCCACCGAAGCGAGAGTGTGCCGCGGAGGATTCGACCCCAGCGCACCCCACACATGCGGTGTCGATCACCAAGCCTGTGGCGAACGCTGTACTGGACTACAGTAACTTGTACTTAGGGGACGACAAGTTCGTGGAGATCGTCGAGAAGGCCCGACTTGCCAGCGTGCCCACGCGTTTGGATCTTCGCGGTAATTGCTTCGAAGCTGGTGCTGCGCGGGCTCTTGCAGCATTGCTGCGTTCTTCGCATAACGTGGTCGCCATCAGCCTGGAATGGAATAATGTTGGTCTACTGGACCAGGGGGTGGAGGCTATCGCTAGCGCCTTGGAAGTCGACAAACGATTATTGACGCTTGACCTACGCAATAACAACGTCGGACCCGAAGGTGCCAAGGCGTTGGCAAAAGCCCTGAGGATCAACCGCTCACTGCGTCAGCTAGACTTGCGCTGGAACGAGATCGGCAATCCAGGCGTGCTGGCATTTCGAGAAGCTCTACAGAGCAATCATTCGCTCGTGGCGCTGGAGCTGATGGGAAACAATAGTAGTTTGAAGCATGTGGACGAGATCGAAGTTTTATTAGTAAGGAATCGTACATTCACAGAGCTACCGCCACCTTTGGCTGTCGATGCCTCTTGTCAACCCGACGAGGATACTCCATCCAACAATGAGACCCCCAAAGCCGCGCCCGACGATCAGCTTCTACTGCAAGTGCTGGCGGAGAAGGAAAATTTGGAGACGGAGATGAACTTGGGCAAGCGTGAGCGACAGAAATTGGTAAAGTGGGGATCCTCTGTGCTGCGCTTGCCATCGCTATAACTCACGTCACTATTATACGCGATTGTGTCAGGTGGAGAAGATCGAGGAGCTCGAGATGCAATTGCAGCAGGCTCGCAAGGACGCAGAGGTGACCAAGGAAGATCGAGATCGGTACCAGCAACGTGAAGTCGATGCAAGGCGCGATGTGCACGAGCTGAAAATGCAGCTCGACGAGCTCGAAAATCGAAGGAAGTTGGAATTTGAAGAGTACCGATCGGCACGGACTGCACTTGAGCGAGAAATTTGCGTTATTCGCGAGAAATTGGCACAAACAGAGTCTTTGCGTAGCAAGGAAGTGGAACAGAAGGACAAGCATATATCCCAACTGGAAGAGGCCAAATATGCGCTCGACAGCAAGGTACACCGCACATCTCTCACGATCAGGTAAGCAGCTCATATCAGCTATTACATGTACTACAGCTTTTGGAAGCAGTGGTAACTTCTGTTGTGCCAGGACACACCAGGAGGAAATCGAGGGGCTGCAGAAGCAGCTGCAAGACGCTCGGCAGGAGTATGTTCGCAAGGAAGCGAAGTTGGTGTCTGAACACGAAGCGAGCATGAGTGCGGCCCAGCGGCAGCACGAGATGATTGTAGGGTCGATACAAACGCAGCTTAGTTTCAACTCAACGCAACTCGAGACAAGCGAGCGCAATGTGCGCGAGCTAAAGGATAAGTGCGAGGTGCTACAAGCTAAGCAATTGCAGTCGCAGATCGACCGCGAAAAGGCGATCGGAGATCTCAAGCAGCAATGGGAGTCCGATGTGCAGGATCGCGTCCAGCGCTCGGTCGGGTCCGTGGAGGCCCAAGTGGCTGAGGTGAAGAAGGCGCGACAACACCTGGAGCGGGAGGTCGAGAAGCACCTCGAGACAATCCTCCAGATTCGCCAGGAGAATGTGTCGCTGCAGCAAGCTAAAGACGAAACGCAGCGTGACCTCCAGGCTGCTATAGAGTCGCAGACCAAGGCGCTGCAGGAGAAGCAGGCGGAGCTGGCCGTCGCGTTGAGCGAGCGCGGGCGGAGCGAGGAGAAGCTGCAGCTCCAGCTGCGGCGGTTGGAGGAGCAGGACGCGAGGCTCGTGCAGATGCAGGCAAGATTCGACGAACGGACGCAGGTGCGTTTGCTGGTCTGTCCTGGTTTTCCCGGAGGTCTTGATCTCTCACCCACGCAGGCGTGTCCTCCTCGTCCCTGCCCCCTCTCCCTGCAGACCCTGACTGCCAGCGCAAAGGTCGCGGCCGAGGAGAGTGCCGCCGCTTTGCGGGAGAAGGCGGGCGCGATCACGGCGCTCGAGGGCGAGGTGCTGCGGCTGGAGCGCGAGCTGTCCGCGCAGAACCACGAGCATGAGCGCCGCATCGACGACTTGGCGGAATCCTTCAGCCGTTTCGTGCAGGAGCAGATCGCCAAGGAGCGAGAACGCCGCCAGAAACGGCAGCATTCCGATGCCTAGAGGTCCGACACCCGTAGGGGCGCGGCGCTCTGGCACCGGAGACACCGCCCCGGAGCACGACGCCGCGGCGGCAGCAGCAGCAGCATCGGAAGTATCAGCTGCGCGCACCGAGGCCATGCGCGCGCAGCGTTTCGCGGAGAAGGATTCAGCCGTGTAACTGCGGGGGCGATCCACCCTTAGTGATGTGCGCGCTGGGTTGACCACGTTGAAGTGAACCGGGAATGTGACAGGGTTTGACAGGCAGCTCGGTCCTGATTGGCCAGCTTGACACAGTGGCAGGGGCCGAAAATCGAATTTTTGTCGCACCATATGTCGCTGGACACATCACCTTGCGGGCAGGCTCCCGTCACCCATAAAGTATGACCAGGAAATCGCATCTCACAGTTTAATAGCAGGCTTTGTCGGACCGGTGGGGATGCAGTTTACAAGCTCATGCGGTTTTGGGGGTGAAGCGTATCTTTGCTTGGCGCGCTAGAATTTCAAAATCACGGCCTACGATTGGCGCGTTTGAATCGGCGCAGTTGAAGCCGCCGACCGCCAAGCGTTTTGCCCGCAGTTCAGAACGTGCCGGGTGCTTGCGAGCTGCCCGCACTGCGACTGGGTCAGCGAGGCTGGAAGAGCCGGCGGAGGCGCTGAGCACCTCAAGCCGCACGCCGAGATCTGCGCAGTATCGGCCGCTTCCAGTTCCGTTTTCCCCGCGCAGGGCTCACGCGAACGAGATTCTTTAAGCGAGATCCGCGAGCAACACCCACGCGATGGTCGGCTCCACCTCAAGCGTGCAGACGCTGATCGATCAGTTCGAGCTCATGGCGCAGACCAACGGGGTACCGGCAGCCCCGCGCTCATGGTCCGTGGCCGGATCCAAGAAGGCTGAGCTGCCTCCGCAGCCGAAGTCGCACAATTCCACAGTCAATGGGGGCAGTAGTTCTATTGGTAAGCAGCGTCCCCGCACTCAATCGGCGCCAGTGCAGATGCTACTGGAAACTGAGGAGATCCCCGAGGTCGATGAACCAGCCGAGGAACCAGAGCAGGAGTCTGAGGAGGAAATCGAGAGTAAGCCAGTGACCCCAGCCAAGCCTGCTGTCTACAGAAACCTCACCATCAAGACCTTAGAGTCGGATGACGATGATGACACCAAGACTCTCAACTCGTATGAAGGCGAAAGCGACGCCGACTCAACTGCGAAATCAACTTCCTATACGATTGTGCCTCGTAGCCCGTCGTCATTTTCCACGGCTTCGACGGGTTCACTGGACTCCCTTCTAAGCTCGCTGGACATGTTCCTACCGGAGTGTCTACAAGCGTCAAGGGAGACGAGCTCGGACATCTCAAAGTTGGTCAAGCCGACGGTCTGCCACTCAAGACGCTCCTCGCTACCGGAAAACCTGCAGTCGATAAAGAACCCCAAGCTCATCCCGCCGACTTCGTACCGACGTGCATCACTTACTGGGAAGTCATCATCCTCGATCACGAAGGAGACTGGAATCCCTACGTTACCAAAGTCGCGGCGCTCCTCCCTCTACACTGCTAAGGATGCGGCATCAGTTTCTTCAACGCAAGCGATACCTCGTCGTGCCTCCCTTTCGTCCGTAGTTGCCCCACCTACAGCCAGATCTACGCGCCGATTCTCAGAATCGGCCCGCGGTGCTCCAGCCGTGGTTGCATCTCCACGAGCAACTCGCTCGAACGCGATGTCTCTCCCGAGGTACATGGACTACGACAGCTCGCCGCGCTTTGCCGCAACGAAGGCTCGAAACTTGGAGCGCCGCCGTCAGCTGGAGGAGCGCAACCGCAATCTGACCGCGGACAAGTGCAAGTACGCAGCCAGCAAGACTCCCCGGAGGCCGCGTACGCCCGAGTGGCAGGGCCGCCTCGACCAGGTCCGTTCACGATTGTTCGACGACAACCTCTCGCGGGCAGCCAAGACAACGACAACCCGTAGGCAATCGACTTCTCGTGTGTAGTGGTTTCCCCGGTGCTCGCTTCCTCTGCGGCATATCCACTCGCTTCGTCGAACTGCATGTCTTCCTGTCACCTAGGAGCGCTGTATAACTTATGCCATAAAATAAATAGATCTGTGCCTAGTACAGTACATGTAATACTTCCTGACGTCTTGCTTTACCGGTATCTAACGTTTCACTGTTCACGATTAATCTGATTCCTTGTCCATCTGATTCTTGCCACACTGGGCGACATTGTCTGCTTATCATGACAGCCACAGGATTCTACGTGCCTACGGACTACAGCGTGGCCGCGAGCTACTACTGCCTCAACGCCAGCGGCGAGGTCGGCGACGTGGCCGCACCGGAAATCGTCGCGCCGACGTCAAGTGAAAGCGTCAACAAGCTCCCCGAGGAGCAGCCGGCAGCCGATGCAGCGCAAGTGCCGCGTCTGCGACTGGGCGATCTCAACTGGAAGAACCGCGCGCGGTTCCTGGAGATGATGCAGCGCCACTCGTTTGTGGTGCTCACGGACTTGGGCGAGTCGCTGGAGCGCACGCACGACCAGGTGCTGCAGGACTTCGAGACGTTCTTCACGAGCGACGACGAGGACTGGAAGAACGGGTGCACCAGCAAGCACATCTACCGCAACGAGCAGGGCAAGCCGTTCTGGTACTGCGGCTACGAGCACACGAGCGTACGGGACTGCTTCCGTGTGGCCTGCGGGGACATGTCGCGGCTGGTGTGGCCCTCGCCCGAGTTCAAGGACCACTGGCTGTCGCTGCAGCGCCGGATGCAGCGTATTTGTGACCGCGCGCTGAGTCTGACAGTGGGCTACGACATCGAGCCGAGCCATGCACGCACGGATAAGGACTTTTCTGTTTGCTACGGTCTCCACTATCCGAACATCGAAGGAAGCGGCCAATCCGAGACGGAGAACGTGTTCGAGCACATTGATCCCAGCCTGTACGTGGTGGAGCCTGTGCCCAGTGTCGAGGGATTGGATGTGTACGACCCACACTCCAAGCAGTGGCTCAAGGCCGAGAAAGTGTGCGTGCCGGGCAAAGAAATTGTGCTCTTTTGTGGTCACGCGCTGAATCGGGCTACGGAAGGACGCATTCCAGGCACCCTGCATCGTGTAAGACGTACCCCTGACCGACGGTTCTGCATCATTTACGAACAGAAGTACGAGGAGTACTTCCCTTGAGTCTCAAATGATATATCGAAGGGAACAACCAAAATACAGTAACGTGATCGTTCGACTCTCAATACTTTGTTCTTTTGTAAGTTTGGGGAAGCACACCCGATTATGATCCCTGTCGCCTTGGTCAATGTAAGTGGCTCGACCAATACTCGGACAACGGAAGCGTCCTTATGCAAAGCCTCCAACCTCGACAACGGTTTTGTGCAGAGCTCCAGATTCACGGCGAATCTCCCAGCTCAATCAATCATGACTACGTGTAGAAGTAAAGGTCACCGAGCTGACTGGCACGGGAACTGCTTAATGAGAGGAATCAATAGCGACTAATTGCCCAATTTTCGAAATGAGTAGGCGGAGCACTTTGGCTTTTTAACCTCTAGTACTCTGAATCTGTACAAAATAAGTGGGCCAACGAAGTAGGTGTATTATGCAAACTTCCTACGGCTTCTTGACCACACTGACAAACCCACTAGCAGCTGAGAAATACTTTTTGTTTGCCTCGGCAACGCGAGCCTTCGCGGCCTCGGGGTTCATGAGTTCAATACCCTGCACAGGCGTGAAAGCAAGACTAGATGCCAGCCCAGATAGAGGTGGCTTCCTAGCGGAAGAAGCAGCAAACTTTGCAGCGCGCAGCTTTTTGCTTGATTGCTTCTGCTCTTTGCGCATGATACGCAGATTGCCAGACCCTTCCTGTCCAAGGCGGCCAGCTGTGATCCCCATGGCGTTGTCACCATACTCCTCATCAGCTGTCGCAAAAGACTGCCGATTCATTTCGCGACGGACGTCAGTCATTTGCAGCCGCTCCTTCATCTTGCGGTATCGCTTGCCACCACGCTTGCGCCGCGGCTTCTCGTCTGGAATGGGCAACGCTTTCTTAGTCTTTGCTTTCTGTGGTTCTTGCCATTTTTCCATCTTCCCGACAAGCTCGGTACGGAATCGCGCACCCACAAGACCTTCAGTGTCATTTTGGTGAGGTTGGCTGTCTACACGCGCCATCAGCGCCAGCTTACCAGCTACAGCCCGGCACGCTTTCATGCGCAAATACGGAGGGACACTCTGGACGAGGTCGCTAAAGAACAGAACACCTGTATGCTTCAGCGCTGCAGCCGACGAAAACCCGCTTAGCACCTTCTTTTCTTGTCCGAGAACTTGCAGGTTGCACGACGGGATACGTGCAAGCTGTGCCACTCCACCAGCAAGACCGATCAGCTGGGCCGCAATTCGCGTACCCACCAGCTGCGATACGTTGGGGGCCAAATACTTCATGCGGCTCTCCACAAAGCGTAAGATCATGCTCTTGTCCTTGTCGAGCGACAGCAACTCGTCGCAAGCTTCCATGCACGTCTTCAAGTCCTCGGGCTCTAACGGTTTTCCACTAGTGCCTGAGCCGGTCACGGAAATTCCAATGACTGCTGAGCTTGGTAACAACTTCGGCAGCTCCTCCACCAGAGTGAGGTCCATCTCGTTGCCGATAGCCTTCACCACGCGGGCGTAGTCCAGCGCATTGGGCACGAGGGAGTCGAGCTCGGGGAACTTGGCGGCGTAAATCTCCGCGATGAAGCGGTGCACAGCCTCGATCTCGTCGTCAATCTGCACCATGAGGTCGTTGGACGTCACCACCAGGTCGTACTCGGCGCTGCCCTCCTCCAGCGGCTGGGGCCTGGTCGAGGAGGCGGCGGCGGCGTCGTCCACGTCCACGAACTGCTGGATCTTGTGCACGTGCGCCAAGTACTTGGGCGAGCGCTTGAGCGACGCTACGGCCGCCACGCCGCGCTGCTTGACGCTGGAGCGCAGCGAATCCGCGAGGTCCTCACTCTTCTCCTCAACGAGCTGCTGCCCCTCGTCGTCGCGCTTGCGCTTGGCGGGTCTCGACTGGGCGCCGGCGGAGACCTCGAGCATCTGCGCGTCGCCGTCATCGTCGTCTTCAGCCTCTGCGTCGGCAGCTCCCGACCGGGACGAGGGCGTCGGCGTCTCTTCCTCGTCGCTGCTGCCTCCGCTGAGCTCGTCGAGGTCCTCCAGGAACGAGTCCGCGAGCGTCGCCATGGCACCTCCGAGAGGAATTCCCGTTAACTCTTTCAATTTATTGCCTCGATCGAATGATAATTGCAGTCAGCGCGAACTCGGGAACCGCATGGCGATCCGAGATCTGAGCGGATCTATGGAAAGAACTGGTTTCAATATGCGCTATCGCAGTTGCGGAGCCTCGCATACAGCCGCCAAGTGGGTTGTCGTCTCCACCGTTTCGGTTGGTGCCGCGGCGTTTAACGAACTTCAGAAAAGCGACGGCCACGTCGGCAGTCCAGCATTCCCGTCGTGCCACGTACCCGCCCCAGTGAAGCCAGCAAGGAAGAACATGCCGGACCAAGACGCCAACAGCAACAACTGGCGCCGCAAGGCGCCCGCCACCGCGCGCAAGGACAGCGACGTCGAGCACAAGAAGAAGCGCCCGCGTCGCGGCGGGCGCCGCAACAACAAGAACGGCAACGCCAACGGCAACGGCAATGGACAGGCCACGGAGCCTGCTGCTGCCCCCCGCGGGAAGCAGGAGGCTGCGCCCGTGGACCAGGAGGACGCACCTGTGGAGACCGCCAAGCCCACGAACATGGACTACCTCTCGGACGTCCTGTTCGCGTCGCTGGACATCTCGGCCAAGACTAAGCGCGCCATCGTGGAGGACCTCAAGTACGAGCGCCTTACCAACGTGCAGAACGAGACGTTCCCGCTCATCGTGGAGGGCAAGGACGTGCTGGCCAAGGCCAAGACGGGCAACGGCAAGACCATCGCCTTTTTGCTGCCGGTGATCGAGAACATGGTGAAGGAGGGACGACGCTCTGGTGTCATCCCGACGCTGGCCATCTCACCGACGCGCGAGTTGGCGCTGCAGATCGCGACCGAGGCCCAGCGCCTTACCAAGTTCCACGACATCAACGTTGCTTGCTTCGTGGGAGGTGCTAACATCAAGAAAGACGAGCGTATCCTCAAGAGTAGCGACCCGGTCGACATTCTCGTTGCCACCCCTGGACGTCTGGTTGACCACTTGAAGCAGAACACCGGGAACATTGCCAGCCGCCTGGGCAAGGCCAGTGTGCTGATTCTTGACGAGGCTGATCGCCTTCTGGACATGGGCTTCCGCCCCGATGTTATGCGCATTATTGGATACCTGCCAAAGGAACGTCAGACGCTGCTGTTTAGCGCTACGCTGCCGGCTTCCACAGAGGAGCTGAAGAAGGTCGCGTTGCGTCCAGACTACTCGTTCGTGGACACGATCGACGAGAACGAGGCTGACACGAATGTGCAGACTGAGCAGGAGTACGTGGTGTGCACGATGGAGGAAGTGATTCCGATGGTGGAGCGCATCCTCACTGCTCACATGGAACTGCCGTCGTACAAGGTAATTCTGTTTTTCCCTACGGCTCGGTCGGCGCAGTTCATGGCTCAACTTTTCGATGCCGCGGGATTCCCCGGCGTTCTGGAGATCCATTCTCGTAAGAGCCAGGCAGTGCGCACGAAAACGGCTGAGGCGTTCCGCAAGGGCAAGAAGGTTATTATGTTTTCGTCCGATGTATCGGCTCGTGGTGTGGATTACCCGGATGTCTCCCTCGTTCTGCAAGTTGGCCTCACTGACCGCGATCAGTACATCCACCGTCTTGGACGCACGGCCCGCGCTGGTATGAAGGGCAAGGGTGTTCTTGTTCTCGCCGAGTTCGAGACTCCTCTTCTGAACAAGCTAACTGACCTGCCTCTCGAGCCTAGTCAGAAGCATACTACTGATATGCTGCAGCCGTCCCAGTCGCGCACGCTGAAGGTTGTTAAAAATCTGAAGAGGTACACCGAGGTGGAGAAGTCCGCGCAGCAGTCCTATCAGGCATGGCTTGGTTTCTACAACTCGAACTCAAAGCGGCTGAAACTGAAGCCCGAGGAGCTTGTTCGCCTTGCGGCCGACTACAGCCGCACTGTCGGACTGGACGAGGTGCCGAAGCTCGAGAAGAAGACTCTGAAGAAGATGAATCTGCTTGGAGTGCCTGGCATCGAGCCGTCGCCGTACACGCGCGACGCCAGCGGCAACTTGACCGGAGGCCGTGGCGGCGGTGGCAACCGCGGTGGCAACCGCGGTGGCAACCGCGGTGGCTATGGCCGCAGATAAGTCCCAAGTTACCTGCCGAGCCTCCCGAACCGCGAACATCGTAGTTCTTCCTCATCATTAGAACCCAATCGTAATTTATTGCAACGAAGGATGAGTGAATATACCCTCGTGGAACATGACCTGCTTGCTTCTCTAAACCTCGTTGAGGCTGAAGTCGTAGACTAAATCAATGAAAAGTTTTCTCTGAAAACGCAAGCCGGATACGTAGACTTAGAGTCGTAGGCAACGGACTCGTGAACATGGCCAGTATATTTTTGTGAAGTTAAAAAAATATTTCCCTGATTTATTATGGCTCAGGCAATAACGTGTGTAGCCATGTCTACACCTGTACAAAAACATATTGAAACCCTCCAGTTTTGAAGGGACGATGGATGACATGGCCAGGATGCTGGAGAGCTACGCCGGTGGGCTGCAACAGTCATTCGAATCGGTCTTCGAGCGTGTGGGGCAAAGCTTGACGCAGAGTGCGCAGGTAATGCGCATGATGAACGAGGTGATGGAGTCGGCGATGATGCAGAACATCTTCATCTCCTCCGGTTACGAGGTCCCTGGCCGGCTGGTCATTGTCGTGGTGAACCGCTCGCAGATCATGTTGGGCCAGACAAAGGTCAGTGCGCAGTTTTACGGCTCCGAGGACTATTTCTTCTGCGCAACACTCGAGTCACTTCCAGCCGGTGGCCGCATCCAGCTACAGGCGCCAATTCATGACGTCGTGGGCCCCGTCGCCGGCACGATCGAGCTGCGATGCATCAGCCCGGGGACGCAGCAGCCACTCACTAAGCGGTCGACGTTCCGAGTGTTTTACTTCCAGCAAGGCACATTCGAAGCTTTGAGTAGGGAAGTCGAAGGGGGTGCCCCCGGTCCGTCTGAGGTGGCGATCACGTCAGACAGGTTTCTTCTAACTCGCGTGAGGGAACTTCTCGACCTCAGTCCGATCCGAGGCATCCTCACCGCCGACCAAGGCAGGTATCGCTTCAAACCACAATTCCCACCAAACGATGGGACCGTGTTTTATTTGTCTGTGAACGAAAGTACCGTTGGCGGAGCTGCATTTCCAGTGACCGTGTCAGCAGCGGGGAGCGCCAATACTGCTGACGCACGTCGAATCCAATGCAAGCAAATTATTGACGAGATGGAGATCGATAGTGACTCGGAGGACTATTAGTCGAGCTATGATACCTTTCTAGCAGAGCCATAAAGATCATAGAAGATAACGAAGGATGATTCAAAAAGGTAATTTGGAGTTGGGAATCTCTATGGCCACTGCGGTCCAGTGGCTCGTTGCTCGACTAAGTGGCATTTCTTCCCATCGTCAGTTGTTGCCAATGCTACACCCATTTTGCTTGCTTTAAAGCAACTGCCCCTTCACTATTTTGCTTACGCCCACTGGCGCTTGGCGAGGTAACCGCGGTCGCTAAACCACTTGTGCAACAGGAAGGACTGAGCGCCGTACATGGCACCCAGCACGAGCAGCTCGAACATAGTGTAGAACATGAGACGAGACTTGCTACTTTCGAGCGCTATAGCAACGATCACAAAAGCACCCATCGTTAGCCGCCATCTCAAAAACGATTTAGTACTCAAGTGTCAGCCCTAAACTTACTTTGGACATGGCGGTGCACTCGCGCACGGTAGTAGTCTTGCTCGTTTCGGATGAGCTTCAGCAGCGTCTGCAACCGGTCCAGCGACGTCTTCACGCCTTCCATGTGTTCTGCCCACCCACAAGCAAAACCACGCCCGAGTATGTCAGTCCGGTGATCCCAAGCTCCCCTCCACCGCAGCTCCAAAACGCACCTTGGCGCGTCTGTGCTTCGATCTTGTCCTCCTCGCCCAGGTCCTCCTCGTTCGAGAGGTCGAAGGACGTGTACCACTCGACCGTCTTCAGCCCGCCGTCGTGCATGTTGTTGAGGCAGAAGCGGTACCAGCCGCCGCGGTGCTCGGACTCGAAGTTGAAGCCGCTGTGCTCGATGTTCTGGTTGATTTCGTCGTGCTGGGTCACGACCACGTGGTCGAAGAAGTTCTTGTCCACCGTCTCCTCCTCCGGGTACGAGGGGAACGGGCCGAATGCCTTGAGTCGCACGTCGTAGCTGCCCGTCGATTCCAGCACCCCGATCTTCATGAAGGCCGTGCGCTTGGTGCGCACGTACTCGTGGAAGCACTCCTCCACGCGGCCGTCCAGCTTCACGATCATGGCATCGGATGCCATCATCAGCAGCGTCAGCGCCGCCGCCGCCACGCGCAGCAGTCCCCCGAGCGCCATCGTCGTCGTCAGTGCGGTGCCCCTCCCTCTGATCAGTGCGTCGGACGTCGACAATCGGACAATGAGCTCAAATAAAGTCCCAATGACGTCACGTCTGCGCACCCCCCCCTTAAAATAGGGTCGCACTAAAAACGAAACTAAAACCGGTTTTTGAGACAATCGACGCGATGTGGTCGAGTCGAAGCCGCTGGCTGCGCGCCGCCAATGCTCGGAGCTTCCGCGCGGCGTTGGCGCCGCGGGCGTCAAGTTCTTATCTCACGGACGTTTCGTTCGCGTCGCTGCCCATCACCCAGACGTCCAAGGATGTGCTGACGCGCGCCATGGGCTTCGAGTTCCTCACGCGCGTGCAGAGGGACACGCTGCCGCTGGTGCTGGACGGACGCGATGTGCTGGCCAAGGGCAAGACGGGCAACGGCAAGACCGTCGCCTTCCTGCTGCCGACGCTGGAGCGGATGCTCAAGAGTCCGCACCCTAAGCACGGCAGGATCTCGGCGCTCGTCATCTCGCCCACGCGCGAGCTGGCTCAGCAGATCGCCGTGGAGGCCGAGAAGCTCACGGCCGCCCACGGGCTGCGCACGGCCTGCTTTGTTGGCGGCAGTGCAGTGAACAAGGACGTGAAGGAACTCACGCAGCCCAGAGGCATCGACGTGCTGGTCTCCACGCCGGGACGGCTGCAGGCCCACCTGCAGGACAACAGCGCACGCATCCGACAGAAGCTGGAAGACCTGCAGGTGCTCGTCCTGGATGAAGCCGACCGCTTGCTTGACATGGGCTTCCGCCCTGATATCATGCGCATCATCAGTCACTTGCCCAAGGAGCGACAGACGCTGCTCTTCAGTGCGACCTTGCCGGCCGCCACGGATGAACTCAAGGACGTGGCGCTGCGCGACGACTACGCCTTCGTGGACACGATTGAGGACGACGACCAGGATACCAACACCCAGACTGTGCAGGAGTACCTCGTGTGCGACTTGCAGGACGTCATTCCTGCCGTTGAAGGCGTGCTGGAAGAACACATGAAGCTACCGGAATACAAGGTGATTGTTTTCCTGCCCACAGCAAGATCCGCCCAGTTCATGGCGCAGCTCTTTCAGTCTGCTGGATTATCGAACGTTTTGGAGATGCATTCGCGCAAGAGCCAATCTGCGCGCTCTAAGGCCGCTGATGCCTTCCGCAAGGGCAAGAAGATGATCATGTTCTCTTCCGACGTGTCAGCGCGAGGTGTTGATTACCCGGACGTGTCACTAGTGCTGCAGGTTGGTCTCACGGATCGTGATCAATATATCCACCGCCTTGGACGAACTGCCCGTGCAGGCATGGAAGGGCGTGGCATACTAGTGTTGGCCGACTTCGAGAAGGCAATGCTGCGTGATCTAGCCGATTTGCCGCTCACTGAGCTGCAGCAGCGTCCATACCTAGACATGCAAAACTACCGCACCACACGTGCATTGGCAAACGTTGGCCCCGGAAGTGAACTAGCGCAATCTGCAGAGAAGGCGTATGGCGCTTTCCTGGGGTTCTACAACTCAAACCTCAAGAAGGTGAACATGTCAAAAACGAAGCTTGTTGAGACGGGTGCGCTTTACAGCCAGCTTATTGGACTGGAAAAGGTACCAATGCTGCCGAAGAAGACGTTGCGAGCGATGGGATTAATTGGCACCCCAGGTCTCTCTACAGCACCAAAAGCAACTAAGTCGACGGGAGGATCGAAGTCAAGAGGCCCAGGAGAGCTGGCAAGGTTTAGTAGCGAAGATGGCTACGCATCCATTCGCAGCCGGAAGAAGCATAATAGCATCAAGGACGACAAGAAACGTGAAGGTAGCTTGTGGAGAACGTACAGTGGCGATGAAGTCAAGTCGTCGCAGGTTGAACGCTCATTCAAGGGTAGCCATCCCAGCCGCGTTCCTTCGCCAAGCAACCGACGTGAAGGACGTAGCCAAGGACGCAAGCGTTCCGCAAGCCCAGCAGCCAAGAGAAATTACAAGGACCCGCACAAGCGATACTAGAGGTGTATGCCGGAGACGGGTGGCGTCTGCTGAAGAGTACCAGGTACGCGTCTTTCGTTACCGTAAACCTCCGTGCAGCATTAGTCATAGCAAGCCAGCGCAGCTCATATCCTGTCTCCACCTTTCCACTAGACGTTCGGACACTATCGGGGCTAATACCTAAAAAGATAAAGATGCACTCTGCTCCCGCATTACCAGCCAACCTATGCGATGGGCCAATATCCAGATCGACGTTGACGGTCAGCAACAAGCCACATAGCAGAAGCCCCAATGACAGCCCCAACGGCTGCGCCAAGGCTTAGTTGGGCAATTGAAACACTGCTTGATGTTGTCGTCCCGTCACTACCTGCAGACTGCTGCACCACAAGGTTGGCACTTACGTTCTGGCGGCTTTCAAACAACTCAAGTTGCTTCTGCAACTCGGGAATGCGCGGTGGCACCAGGGTGTCACCTGGCCATTTGGAAAACTCGCTAAGCTTGAGCCACCACTCTGGGTAACCAGGCATTTCCATTTCCTCTGGGGCCTCTCCAGTTGTAATGTACCCGTCTGTGAACTTGCCCACCAATTTCCAAGCAAATGCCCACCACTCTTCGACGATTCGCGAAGCCAACTGGTTTGACTTTTCCTGAAGATACATCCTCGTATCGGACGCTGTCATTGAGTCGGTGTGAGTGACGTGATGCTCCATCATCTTTCGCTCTGCAAAGCAAGCCTTCTGTAGCTCAGCTATATGGGCACGAATATCTCTGCTGATGGCGTCAAAACGTATCATGCTCCAGTTGTTCACGAAACTGAAGGCCCACCAGGCAGAACCGTGTACAAACTCGCTTTCTTTGCCGAGGACGTAAACCGACGGCACTTCCTGCTGCGCGCAGGAGAATGGCACATACACTGACGCATGCGGCGAGCTTTGCCCATACCATGCGATGCCCCCAACAGCATCGGTAAGGTGCCCTCGTGCCTGCAGCACAAAACTATAGACGGTGCGATACATGGAAATTGGTCGCTCCCATCCACCAACAATACCCTTTTCATCTCCTCCCCAACGCATGGGCATCCCAAACGGTCCCGCTGCAAGACCCTTGGACAAGTCATAAGGCGTACCCTGAAAGTAGTCGCGTAGCAAGCGAATCACATCCGAGACTTCGAGATTTCGATCGGGTTCGACTGAAAACGGATATGTCGGAAACTCTGGGTAATGGCCAAGACGGGGATCCAACTGCAACGACGGTGCCACAAGGTCGAACACGCGCCAAATACGACGACCCATATACAGCGCTCTCACCGGATCTGGCGTCGGGGCAGCGTAGGCGGCGGTGAAGTCGAATGGCTTGCCTTGCTTCGGCTCCCACCAGCCCATCTCTTTAGCAAACGACAGTACATTATCCGAGGCCATGAAGCGATCCGGGTCGTCGAGATCCATCTCGCGAATCACGAAACCGTTGGCCACTACCACCACATGCGTATCAAGTACCCGCTGCGCAGCCCACACGGCACTTGCATTCTGTGGGCCTGTCAGTACGTGAAAGACCCACACTTCTCCGTAGCGGTCTGCAATTCCGAGCGTCTCAGCCGCGCTCACATACTCTGGGTTAGCTGGATCACCACTGTCCTCGCTGTAGAACCCGTACTTGACAGACAAGTCGCCCATGGTTCGAATGGCGCAGCGAGCCGAGTCGCAGCGCTCGAGCGCCACTTTCGTCAGCTCTCCAATGCCAAACATGTTGTAACCGTGCGGACCGGCATCCGTTGGCCAGCCCACCGTCCTGGCGCCGCTGGTGCTCTCTCCGATGCTGAGCTGCACCTCGTTCATGAAGCCATAGTCCTGGTCGAAGTAGCCGTACGTGTGAGGCACCTGCGGGATTTCGCCCAGCGGCGTCATGAGCTGCTCGTGCTCGTTCTTGGGCTGGTACTCGGAGCCGCGCTGGGTCGTCACCAGTCGCGGGTAGCCTGGCTGCACGTTGTACACGTGCCGCATCGCGCCTTCCTCGTGGTCCTGCGCGGGCACGCGCACCATGCGCAGGTCGGCGGCGCCGAATCCCGCGTCGTCCGTGTGCGCCACGAGCGTCGATCCGTCGACTGTCGCGTCGCGGCCCACGGCGATCATCGTGCAGGCCCTCGCCAGGGGCAGCAGCGCGCTCCCAGCCAGCAGCAGGCGCTGCAGCAACTCTCGACGGCGAAACGGCGGCGAACTTGCGCTGGTTGCAGGTGCAGGCGCCATACTGGAGCTGGAGACGGTGATCGGAGGAAGAGAAACTTGAAGTGACGGTGTCCGTACCGCTGGTCTACGGGATCTAACGGTCGGATTGCGCAAAGTACGAGTTTTAGTCGGGGTTCCGAATTTTTGGGTTCCGATTTCGAGTGAAGTGAATTTGTTGTCGTGTTGGTGAGCACAGCGTGTATAAATAATTAAGTTGACTACGATAGAATACGGAGGACGCACACACTTAGGCCATGAGGCGAGGTCGGATGGGGCCGATGGCCGAGTACGGCATGGCGCTGGACAGCGACAGCTCGCGGATCGAGGGCAGCTTGTAGCCGCTGTTCGCCTTCCGCGCGGGGGAGAGGACGGGAAGGTTGAACACCGACGGTTGCATGAGCGGGGACAGCACATGTGGCTGATACTGCGGCGGGGAGACCACAGCAGGCTCGATAGCAGTGCCCGGGCGCGGGAGGATGGGCTTGCACTTCTCGGCGGCGGCCCAGTTGGCTGGGGACACGGCCGCACGTTTGGCAGGCTGCTGCTCCTCGGCAGAGGCTTTGCGCTTGCGCGACTTCTTGCTCTGGCGCTTGACTAGCGACATCTCACTGTAGTTGTCGCGCGTGAAGTGCTCGCGACTGTAGGTGGGGAACTGCGCACGAGCCTTGCTCCACTTGCGGAAGCCAAAGTAGTTGAGCTGGCGCTGGAAGCTCGAGAAGTTCTTGTTCTTGAAGTACTTGGGCAGGATCTGCGCGGTCATGGCCTCCTTGTCCAGGATCTGGAAGGCCAGGCCGTCCTCGGCCCAGCGGATGATCTTGGGGTTCTCACGCCGCAGCATCTGGTGCAGGTGCAGCAGGAACGGGGCCACCCACCCGCGCTTCGGGGCCTCCTCGATCGATGAAGTGCTGCTGGAGCTGGAGCAGACCGACGTGGCCGGGGACGGCGGACACTCGGGCGCCGTCTCGGGGGTAAGAAGGTCCTGGACGTTCATTATTCAATAATTGGCTTGCGCTCGACAGTGCAGAATCGGAAATGAGACTGGCGGGCATCCGGTCGGTGCGCGTTTCTTCCTGCTGTGCGGACGTCCATAGTGAATCGCTATAGTTTTTCTTTTTTTGAATCTAGATTCGATTAACGTCGACATTGCTATCAATTGTATGGTAGTCATCCTCATGCGAATCTTGCGGTGGCTAGGGTCCCTTGTGTGAGAAATTGGGTCTTGTTGAACTGGGCACGGTTCAACTGTGAAAATGGGCAGCACTCGCAACGGACAAGGCTTGAGGAAAGCATGTTGCGAAGCCTGGAGATATCCGTGTAGTACACAGCGTGTACAGTGTACATGTATATGGAAGTTCTCATTCATTTCCCACCTTCTGTCGAACAATGCGATATTTTTTCAACCTAGATTCGCAAAATTGGGATCTTTTTGCTGGCGTTCGTTTTAGGTTTAAGGCACGGTTTAACGCCAGTTGAGTCGGGGATTCCATCGTTACGACTCTCCTTCCCTCCCCAGATTCCGTCGGCAAGGCCGTGTTTGGCATCACCAAGATTCGCTCGCACAAACTGCATGGGAAAATGGCAGCGGCGAATCTCGATCGCAGCTCGTGGTCGCACGCATCCGTTTCTTGCACGCAAATCTAGCCTGCAAAAAGGAATCCGCGTGAAAACAGGGCGGGGACCTGAAAAAAGGGTACCGCTCTTTAACTTTGCCGTTGTACACATGTACAGTACTTGGCGAGTCCGCGTCAAAGTAGTAGAGTATAGTAGACATTCCTTGACGCTGTACATTGTACCCTTTTTTTCAGCTTCAAACGACGCAGTCTGCTTCTCATCGGCATGAAGATTCGCGTGCGGTTCCTGCTCGGTGCGTCGGCGCTGGCTGCGTCCGGGGCGCCTCTCGCTACCCGCTAACGCCTCACACCCTCCCACAGGCAACGCGTGCAGCTTCGCGTCGCTGGTTCTGCTGCTGGCGGCGTGCAGCGGCCAAAAATGGGCGCGCGACGCCGTCAACTCGGTCGACATCGGGCTCTGGTTCCTCACGGTGCGATCGCAGTTGATTCGCCCGCGCGCCTTTGAATCTCTCGGGGCTCCGGGTCCTTTTATACATCTGACGGCGACTGGTTCCAGGGCACGGGCGTGCGCTACAAACTCATCAACGCTGGTGCCGCGGTCGACAGCGCCGACGTCACGTCAGCGAACGAACCTGTCACGCTCTACAGCCGATTCTGGTAAAAGACTACCGTGCCCTGATGCTTGCTGGCCACGCGATCTGACACGGAGTGATCAGCGCTCTGTCAGTTGTGGCGTCCAGCGATCCGTGGTGTCTGCAGGATGCCACGGCCACGAGGGCCTTCATCGTGCTGGCGTTAATCGCCGCTATCGTTAGCTTTGCACTGAGCGTCATGGTGGCGTTTGACATCAAGATCCCTACGTGGAATGGCGAAGGAAAAAAAGAGACCACGCTAGTCACGCCCGTGATATGCTCGCTGGTTGAAACCGTGGCGCTAATCCCCGCGGTGGCTCTGTGGAAACGCATGGTCACGGGGTACGACGAGCAATGCCGCGAAGAGATGAAGATCAACACCTTCACGTGCATCAAGACAGGGTCGACGTATACTTTGGCGATTGTTGCTATTCCGCTTGCCGCGGTGACCTATGTGCTATGGAGGCTATCTCACTCCTACTCTGTAAGGAGCTACTGTATTTCAAACCAGTGCTGCAATTTTGCTAAACGCCCTTGTACATTGGGCCGGGTGTGAATGCTGCCAGGAAGCAAAACGAGCCGGCAAAATTGCAGACGGTTTTACACTTGCAGCGAAAACAGGTACGCACTATGTGCATCAAATGCTTATTGTAATGACTTGATTCTTACTGTTCTTGAAGACCACGTCGATGAAATTCTGGCTGGCATCGCTAACACTATTGATATTGATGCTAACGGCTCCGACGGAAGAAACGCTCTGCATTGGGCGTGCACGCTACACCGCACAAGCATTTGTCACGTTCTACTAAAAAAGGGAGCATCCATCAGCAAGAAAGATGTGCGAGCTGCAAGAAGACCATGGCTTTGGTGTTCAAATTGAAGCTAATGGATTCTTGTTCTTCGTGAAAAAGAGAGATGGCTGGACGCCGCTGCACTGGGCTAGTCGTGTCGGCAACCTGGACATTGTGCGTCTCCTAGCCAAATATGGTGCCAACTTGAATGTGCAAGACCGGTGGGGAACGACTCCGTTAATGCTGACAGTCGTTGGTGAAAGCAAAGCTGCAGCAGAAACTCTGATCGAGCTGGGAGCTTCTGTTAACGCACGAAACGTGGGTGGCCGTCTATTCAAAATGTGGACTTTACGGTGCATGCTTCGCTAACTCGCGGGGCGCCCCGTCAGCAGGTATTCGGACAGACTCCGCTGATGCTTTGTGCTGAAGGAGGAACAGCTCTCCACCAGCTCGGCATGGTTTTCTTGAACGCTGGCTCAAATCTCGCACTTCAAGACGTGCGTGGAAGAGGGAATATTTTGTCTTGACTGTACTCGCTTCCTAACATCATTTGTATTTTGCTGATAGGCTCAAGGCATGACCGCATTGCACTATGCAGCTGCTTGTGGCAGCGTCAATCTTCTTATGAATATGCTTCAACAGTGCGACTCTGAGTTGATAGACAAGCCAAACAAGGTGTGTGTCGATCAAATTTTTCCTATTCTGATACAGTCATCTAACAAGTCATTGGGTTGCCAACAATAATGCAGTTTGGTGAGACTGTATCTTACCTCGCTGTTCTTCACTCGCAGCCCAAGATCCTGGAGTTAGTCAAGAATTGGCGAGAAGGCAATCCCATTGTTGCATCCCACGACGATGAGGAGGACGAAGATGTCAGCAGCACCGACAGCTCTGAAGATGACGACAGTGACATTGATAGTGATGACTGAACGAAACGGTTGTGAAGTACAATGCAATGATAACAACAAAAAGGCATTGGATCTATAAAGTTTGCGCTATCTCCTCTCTATTGGAGTTTCTCAAGAAGTAATTTAGTACCCTTCTGCGTGTCAGCGAGCTTCTTCAGGTCTCCCATCACAGGCTTGAGCGCCTTCTTGACTACCTTGGAAGCGTTCTTGGGACCATTTTCGGCCTCCAGGAATGCAAGAACCACGAAAGAGCCACGGTTGGTGGACGCCCACTGTGGCAGCTGCTCTTCAACAGCGGTAAGCAAGGGCTCAGCCAGTGCCGTTTCCTTGATCAAGCGGCGCAGAGCAAAGTGACCGTTGGCATCGGAGTACAGAGGCTCCTCTTCCTCCTCGCTAGGCTCTGCCTGTACAGCAACAGCAACACTGTCTGCCAGTTCCGAGCTCTCGGTTCTCTTCGCGACCTCTACAATCACGTCACGTCCCTCCTTCGAGCGCAGCAGAGCGGCAGCGTTCTCAACACACATTTCCTCCAGCTTTGGCAAAAGGCCCTTCAACAACTCCTCGCGACGGGCATCCGGGTCTTTTTTGTAGTTCACCACCATAACGGTCGGGTCCTCCGGAGAAGGCAGCATAGGAGGCTCCAGCAGTGCAAGGTCATCCGGCGAAAGATACTTCTTGTTGAGTGGGCTGAAAAGCTGCAGCAGAATCTTGCGTCCGCTCGGGTGCATAGCAATCGTAAAGAGGTGATCGTTCAACTCCGCCAGGATGGACTTCTGCACAAGCACGGAGTCATCCACCACATCCAGAATGCGCATAATCACGAGATAGCCGCTGGGGTGGTTGCACGCATCCAGCACTTTGTCCTTAAGCGCCTTAATAATGCGCTTACGGTCCTTCGCAGCACCGAGAGAAATGCACTTGTTCACAACACGAGCGCCATTGCGCGTGGCCAGCAGCGCCAACGACGCGTCGCGCACGTTGGCCACCATCTGCATGACGTCGTCGTGGTCCGCATTGCACATGTATTCCCACAGCAGGGACTGCACAAACGCCAGGCTGAGAAGCTGCTTGTCCACCATGCGGTTCAAGATGGAGCTGAGGTGCTTGAGCACCTCGGCCTTCTTCCCCGGGTGCGCAGCAATGATGTCCGCAAGGTTGCGCTTGCTGTCCGACTTGAAGTAAGCAAACTCGCGGCCGTAGAATTCGAGCTTGAGCGCCGTGAGCTGCGACGGCTTGAGGTACTCCTGCGCGTACTCGAGCACATTGGCCGCAATGTTGTGCGTGCCCACCTGCACGACGTGGCCCGTGAGGCACTTGACGATGGCGGCGCGGTCGTCCACGCTGCCGTAGCGGATCATCTTCTGCACGAGGAAGCATCCGTACTGCATCTTGGCCACGTCGATCAGGTGCTCCTTCATCTCGAGCACGATCTGCGAGCGGTGCTCGGGCTTGCCGTGCTGCATGAGCGACTGGATGACGCGCGAGGCGTCGTGCTTGGCAGCCACGTCGTAGATCTTGCCCTTCACGAGCGTGTAGAGCTCCTCCACGAGCGTGGCGCGCTTGGTCTTGTCCACGTCGCGCTCGCGGATGACGTTCCAGATCTGCTTGGCGCGCGTGACCATCTCGTAGTGCGGGCGCTGCATCTTGCGCTGCTTCTTGGCCAGCTTCTGGTCCACGAACGACATCTTGCCGTCGTCTCCATGGCCGGCGGGGCGCTTCTTGCCGTGGAAGTTCTTGCCCTGGGCCTGCGACTTCGCGTGCGCCGTCATGTCTCCCGAGTGTCCTTTGACGCTGCTGACCTACTGACCAGCGGCCGCCCACCAGTCAAAGCCGCGAGCCACTCAATGGAGCGAATGGTGTGCGCCACACGAAATACGGGTGTGGTGACACGGGACGGGACGGACCTATGGAAACGCATACTTGTATCTTGAAGCGGCGCGTCGCTTCAATGGCAGCACGGTCGGGTCGGTACTGGTGGCCACTGCGCAAGATCGAGCGAGGAGCGCGGGATGGCGCTGTTCTACGACTACAATGTGGGCGTGTCCGCCAACCTGCGCCAGGTCTGCTCCGTGTGGGGGGAACTGGACCCCGTGCTCGCCGTGGCGCTGGAGAACCGCGAGATCCACTTCTTCACGGATGAGGTAGCGACGCTAGTCGAGATCAATGGGCTCTTGGGCGTTTTCCTAGTGGCAATGCGGTACTCATGAGATGATGCTTGGTGGCGGTCAATTTGTGATGGCTGCAGGGTGAGAAGCAACAAGGACTGGAGAACTACTCGCGCAGTGCCGACATCGTCACGATGGCTTGGCAGCCTCGCGGGGGAGCGCTCGCTGTCGGCTGGAGCGACGGTATGCACTGCTGCCTACATAGTCGTTTGCCGCTGGATTATGAGCTGACTTGTCTGGCCGTGTACTAGGCATGGTCTCGCTGTGGGTGTTCAAGGAACAGACGGCACGCGAGGTGAACTCCCCGCACACGAGTCGCGTGTGTCTGCTGAAGTGGGCGCCAGCGGGCAACCGCCTCATGTCTGCAGATGAAAACGGCGTATTTGCCGTTTGGAAAGTAGATAGTCGCTGTCAGCTCACGCTCAGCACGCAATATGCTCGTCATGGAAGTTTCACCCATTGCGTCTTCGCGACGCTACCAGCCGCGTCCAAGGACCTCAACACAAAGAGGTAACTGCACTTTGGAGGTGCTCATGGCCATGACTGTTTCTCATTTTTATTATTGTTTTACGTAGCGACCACTTTTCTCAGCACGCATGCCCACAGTTCTTTTTCGGTGGTGAGGTTGGATCTGTGCACCGTGCTGATGACCTAGGTCATATTACCGATGTTCAGGTACTGAATCACGCTATCGATTCGATGATGTTTTACGAGGAGCAAAGCCGGCTCATTGTTATCACGCGAGCAGTTCAGCTCTTTGTTTATCAAGTTGGAGCGACGGATGGAACTGTGAAACTAATTACCAAGGTCAAGCTAAGTCTAGCGGGAGAAGGTTCTCTGCTAGAAACTAAGTGGGCTGGTCCTGGCCTTCTAGTAATTGCGTCAGGTGAACCAATTGTACGATTCTGGAATATTCGTACTGAAGAAAATAGCGTCTTAAGCCTACCAAAGTCAAGTGGGCTGAACTACAACGTCAACAACTTGAGCTTTTCTCCACGTCGGCGTGTTCTTGTCGCTGGCACGGCTCAAGGAGCAGTTTTCTTCTGGCGTGCTACATCGTTCATCGACAATACCCAAGGTAATGGAGAAACAGCTATAGTATCATATCGTTGGGATCTACTCTTCACTGCAGAAGTTGGGCGCGCCGTCACACGCATCGGGTGGAGCAATGCGCACCCTGCTTTATATGCCAACACCGTCGAGGGTGTGGTGATCCTTCACGAAGGTAACCTGCAGCGCGCCCTCTGCGGCGATACAGCAGTAATTCAAGTTCGACCTAAGACGCTTTCTATCGAGAAGTTTCAAGACGGAGTTCAGTCTGGCGTTACAATCACACAGGCAACTCTTGATGCATCGCTCCGTATCAAGGGCGTATCGCACGACGGATCGACACTTGTCGTCTGGAATGGTTCAAAGGCAGAAGTATACGAGATGAAGGATGGCGATACAAAAATGACAAACCAATTTAAGTGTTTTTCAAGTGCAATGGTTCTTCGTGGAGAGTCTATCTACCGAGCGAACGGAAATCATGTTGAAATCTGCAATCTTGCTGGAGTAGTAAAGAACTCGATCTCATTCACGGAGGCCGAGGGACGTCCAGCGATGCTGTCTCTCCAGAGCAAGTTCCTTGCTGTGGGCACGGATCGCGGTCTATTGCGTGTATTCGATGTTTCTCGTCGGGATCCAAAAGCCTTGGGAAGTATGGGAAACCTCCCCGAAGCTTATGGCGAGGAAACGAAGTCTACTGTGATGCGATCGATCTGTGTCAATTCAGATGGCACGCGAATCTGTATTCTGGCTGATCGTGTTGAAGGCGCGTTACGCATTCGCGAACCGTTGAGCAAGCTTTTTTTGTTTCAAACAGACCTCAATATCTATCAGCAGTTCGACTTCGGTACCTCACGCTACCCTACGTCAGTTTTCTTTGATCCTCAAGAACCACGGCTGCTTATTTGCGAGACGGCCAAAACAGGCAATGATATATCCACACCTACAACTGGTGGGATTGGTGGAAATCGTCGTGACCTTGGTCCCGATGATGGCTTAGGAAACGGTGGAGCTAGTGGTTCGCGGGGTAGTTTGGTGTCGGACAAGGAAGTCACTATTATCTTTGCGTCAAATGAGCACGGTCTCCTCATGCAGGATAGTTTCGACCTGGACCTAAAGTATACTGCATTGCTGGGAATTCAGGTACCCCGCGTATACTTTGTGGCAAAGGTAGACAGTGGTTCCTCGGATGACTCCACCACGGTGGTGCATGTTGGTCGGTCGAAGACCAACAACCCCGTTTCAAAACCCCCGACGATTTACGATACAGCTAGCTACCTGCGCACACAGATTATGCGGGACTTTACCGGGCTAGATAAAGTCAATAACGAGGCGAAGCAAGCTCTAATCGACTTCTGCTATTTCATGACAGTTGGCAATATGGATGAAGCGTATCGTTCAGTCAAGCTAATAGAAAACCCTTCGGTCTGGGAGAATATGGCTCGTATGTGCGTGAAGACGAAGCGGTTGGATGTCGCTGAAGTGTGCCTGGGAAATATGGGCCATGCTCGTGGTGCGGCTGCCGTACAGGAGGCTAAGAAAGAACCTGAACTAGAAGTTGCGATTGCTATGGTCGCTATCCAACTGGGATTACGCGACGACGCAGCTCGGCTGTATCGCGAGTGCGGTCGTTACGACCTTCTCAATAAGCTGTACCAAGCGAGTGGTTACTGGAAGAAGGCTGTAGATGTGGCATCGAAACGGGACCGCATCCACCTCAAAACGACTTATCACGCGCTGGCACGACATTATGAGGAAATGGGAGACCTAAAGGAGGCGATGGAGGCCTATGAGGATGCCGGTACCCATCAAAAAGATATTCCTCGTATGCTGTTCAAGCTGGGAAAGATTGACTTGTTGCAAAAGTACGTTGCTACCTCTAACAACCGTGACTTGTTAATTTGGTGGGCCCAGTTTCAAGAAAGTCAGGGTCAATTTGATGGAGCAGTTGAAAGTTACCAACGCGCCAAGGATTATTTGTCGATTGTGCGGGTATTGTGCTTCAAGAAAGATTTTCAGGCTGCTGCTAAAGTGGCCCAGACTAGTGGAAATCGAGCTGCGGCGTATCATTTAGCACGACAGTTTGAGGCACATAACGAGATCTCAAACGCTATTCACTTTTTCGCTAGTGGAGGATGCTACAACCATGCAATTCGTTTGGCCAAGGAGCATCGCATGGATGCTGACCTAATGGGCTTTGCGCTGATGAGCAACCCGAGTGATATGCTCGACTGTGCTGCATATTTTGAGGAGCAGCGCGAGATGGAGAAAGCTGTTCAGCTTTATCACAAAGGAGGAAACGTGGCAAAAGCACTGGATTTGTGCTTCCAGGCTCAACTTTTTGAGGAGCTACATCACCTCACCGATGAACTCAGTGGTTCCGGTAACACTTCGCCCGTGATCCTGAAGAAGTGTGCAGACTTTTTCATTGCCAATGGCCATTACGCTAAGGCGGTGCACTTGTGCTTGATAGGAAACCGGGTAACGGAGGCGCTGGATGTCTGCATGCAACATGACGTCAAGGTGACGGAAGAAATGGCGGAGAAGATGACCCCACCGAAAGGTGATGACACCGCCTCTGCTATTGATAAGAAGAAACGCGCAGAGCTGCTTCTCAAGTTGGCCAAATGCTGCAAGCAACAAGGCTCGTACCATCTCGCGACGAAAAAATATACACAGGCCGGAAACAAGCTCAAGGCCATGAAGTGTTTACTTAAGTCAGGTGACACCGAGAAAGTGGTGTTCTTCGCCAACGTTTCGCGCAATGCGCAAATATTCGTCCTAGCAGCGAACTACCTCCAAAATCTAGATTGGCGCAAGGATACTGAGATCATGAAGAATATCGTCGGGTTTTACACTAAGGCTCGAGCGTTTGAACAGCTTGCAGCATTCTATGCTGGTTGCGCACAGGTTGAAATCGAGGAGTATCGTGATTACGAGAAAGCAATTTCTGCTTTGCAAGAAGCTGTGCAAGTTGTATCCAAGTCTCGTGGTGATGGCAAGGATGGTCTATTGAAGCGCTACGAACGACGTATTCTGCTCATCGAACAGTTTGTCGTCGCTCGCCAGCAGGCAAAGCACAACCCGAAGGAGATGATGGAGATCGTTACGAAGCTGCTTGAAGAATCTGGCATTGAAGAGGCTATTCGCGTTGGCGATGCGTACGCTATGCTGACTGAAGCGTATTACGAGGAAGGCGAGCTGAACAAGAGCTTCGAAACAATGGAGGAGATGAAGCGTAGGGGGCTCACGCTGAAGATGTATGTGGATCCGCGGGTTGTAGAAGCCGTGCAAGCAAAACTAGGCGTTTCTCTGGGAGACGACAGACGCCGTAGACCATCACCAAGCGACTACAAACAGACAGCTCCGTCCAGTCGCCCTAGCTCGCGTGAAGCTAAATCAAGTCGACCGAGTTCACGTGAGGCCCAGTCGAGCCGTCCAGGCTCGCGAGAGGCTCTCAACCGGCCAGCTTCACGTGAGGCTACTATGAGCCGCCCAAACTCGCGCGAGGACAAAATGGTGCGCAATGACGACGACGAAGTCGAGGACGAGATGGAGGAGGATATTGCCGAAGATGAATAGGCAGCGTCTCACCTCGACATTTGCTTGAAATGCGTTTGACATTCGAAACACGAATCACCACGTTAGGTGTTTTCATCGTCTCGCTTCCACTAATATAAGTGCTTTGTACATTTTTCTTTGTCATTCTACGTCCCCAAGGATAAAGCTGTTGTGGAAATCCTTTGGCGAAACTGAAAAGGTGACCCAACGCCCATGACACGTCGGCCATCTCGAGGATCATGTCCAGATCTTCACTGCCTGACAGACCCAACTCACGGAGCAATGCACAGCTACCAAGCGAAGAAGCTACTGCGCCGCAACTCCCATCATCTCTCGTTGCAGATAATAACTGCGCCACCGACCAACCGCCTGAAGGCCGATCGCTGATTGTTCACGATGACTTACTCAGTGCGATGACGCCGTACCTCACCTGTCAGCGATGCAACTGCGTGACGTTTATTGACGTGCAGCGAGTTCGGCGCAAGGCGGATCAACTCGCCGCCTCTAAGAAACCACTCGAAGATGTAGACGAAAGAGAAGACTGGACTTTGCAGTACGAACAAGTACCAAAGTGCCCAGGGTGCGGAAGCACACGATATCTACGAGCAGGGGTAGTGAGCTTCCAAGAGCAGATAGAGGAGGAACGCATTGCCATCAAGGAATTCGAGCGTCGACGCGTCCCGGCCACCGCTCTGCTGCAACGTATCGCGCGTGGATTTCTCGGGCGATTGGAGTTCCGTCGTCGACTAGTGGAGCGCGAGAGGTATCTGCGCAAGATCAATCGAGCCGCCACCAGAATCCAAACTCGAGTGCGAGGCATGCAGGCTCGAAGACGGACGATCATCGAGCGGTGTCTGCGGATAATCCGGTTTATGGCGCCGCAGATTCTCAGCTACGCGCTGGCAGCTCGAGCGAACGAGCCGCCGGTCTTTTGGTACACCAACGCCGCCGAACTCGGTGTTTTCTACTGGAATTACAGGGAGTACGTGCGCCGATCGGGCGGCAAACCCACGCTGATCAAAGTGGAGAACAACGTGCTCGAGATCACGAGGCGAGTCTTACGTCGTGAATACGCCCTGGTGAGCCGCATCCAGGCGCGATGGCGCGGACTGACCACGCGTATGGTGTTTCGCGAGTTCAAGCGGCAGAAAGGATGGCTGAAGGGCATTCGCCAGTCCCCAGCCGTGAAGATCCAGCGTTTGGTCCGCGGTGATGCAAGTCGCCGACGTTGCAGGGCATTGCAAGTAACTATCAAGTACCCAACCCAACGCGAGGCGTATCGCCGCGAAATGGCAGCGCGTGAGCAGCAAGCGAAAGCTCTCGCCTTCCGCGAGCGGCTGATGGCCAAATACAAGCAGCAGTTCCAGATCAAGCGCACCACGCGCATGCTCGTGCAACAGGCCAAGCTCCCCAGGAAGTATGCTATTGCATCCACCGAGGAAGTAGACGATAACGACCTGGGACCAGAGACGACGTCGCACGTGGCTCACTCGCTTAGAAGCACGGATAGCAGTTCCACTACGAGAGAGACCGTCAACATTCGGTCTTGCGGTAGCAACCGAAACCAGAATGCCGTCCGCTTCGCGGAGGTCAAGCGGCAGCTCGAAGGCAAGCATGGTCGTCTGCGCGGGCCCAAGTTCCACATCCTCAAAGCCCAGATGTACGCGGCGACGAGCAGATCGCCCTCCAGCGCAGACGACCGAGCTTGAAGAAGAAGCTGATCTATGTTTTATAACATCGGGCCGTGTGCGCTGGAGCTTGCTGCACTGTGATTGCCACATCTTCAAACTTTGAAGGAGCCACCAGCTCAACCTTGCGAGCTCGGGTTGGCGACGAGCCGATCGCGAATTTCGAGCGTTCGCAAGGCGTGAATATGGCACTTGCTCACAGACAGTTCACTTGAACCTGTCCAGATGCAGATCGCATTAAAATAATTCAAACTTTTTAAAATGTCTGGCTTTGACAGCTTTATGAAGTTTCCAGCTCAAATTTGCCTTTCAATTCTCTGGATACTAGGACTCCTAGTCTAGGAGGGACCGTATTTCCTGTATAATCGTATAGTATGGGTGCTATTGTAATTATTGATACTTAGCTCTGCATAAATAAGCTCTGCATAAATATAGACAACCACTACGAAATGCATTACGTTTCGACATGCACCACATAATGTAACTCAACACCGCACCAAAAGTTGGCCCCTCCACACAAAGACAGAAACACGGTCTATCAGTCCGGTTCTCATCTGTGGCTCCCTTGCTCCACTCGTCGACAACCCAACCAGAGTGAGTGTCATTTTCCGAATCAGCCGCCGGATGAGATGCCGAGAAAGCTCGAGTGGCGAGAGCTGGCATTTGCCTTAACAGAGGAAGAAGGACATATGTTGCCGGACTCGATGAAGTCTACCTGTATTGTCAAGTCTAATATTAGCAGCTGCACCATCTGCTCCGACTACAAGAAGCACACGATGAAGTATCAGCTGCAAAAGTGCAAGTCGTCGGCGTGGTCACAGGGGAGTGTGGGTCGCGTGGGAAGATATGGACGTGCTCGTCAACTGGGAAAATGGCCATATATGAAGCTGGAGCGCACTTTTCAGATGCATTATCACCGCGAAAACCAAAGTTGACACGCCAGCACAAGAAATATTGCGATGAGCTTGCAGCACTAAGAATTAAACCTGTTCGGGTTCGAAATGCGCTTCGAAGTCGGTTCGGTCTACAAGGTGATGCACTTCCCCGCTTGCGAACGGCTCAAAACTACATAAACTACTACTCGAAAACCCAACTTGGTTGCAGCGACGACGATGAGGATATTGTGCAGACTGTCCAATACATGGAATTTCGAGAGGGAGCCGATGAGAATCTTCCGATTTCCTTAACGTATGATAAAACGATGGATGGACAGCTTAATGTCGGAGACGGTTCTGACGAAGAACCTTTTAGTGGTTGGAATCATCGCGTAGTCACGTTTGAACCGCGTTGGAATAGCGAGTTTGCTCAATTCAGTTTGACCAGTATTATGTCTGAGGGGCTACAAAAGCTCTTTCGCCTCAAACACCTGGGTTACAAAATATCACTATCAAGTTTCGTGCGTAGTCACATTGGAACCGCGTTGGAATAGCGAGTTTGAATCTGGGTCGCTCAACTCGGTTTGACCAGTATTCGGTCTGAGGGGATTAATTCTTTTCCGACCGAGACCAGAGACAACTAGTTACTTACATCTTCTTCCTCGTGAGCACATCCGTTTTGCGTTAGTGCATGCCCAGTTCGCGAACAGCTTCGTTGTGAGCGTTCACACGTTCCTGTTCTTAGTTAGCCTGTCCCGCTTCCTCTTCTGACGTGCCGCGTGAATTTGCTGTTGATAGCTCTAATGTAGACGCATCAGCAATTTCCTGTCGGGGGTACCGCACATTTCCAACTCTGTTCTGCGTAGGCACGATTCCAGGAATCCGACTTCATCACGTGGATCTTCTTCCTCGTCGTCGTTACAGATACCATCCCGTGGAGCCTGCCAGTATCTCTTTCTCACGTTTTGTCCAGTACGACTGCGAAAGAACTTTTCGTTGATAATTTGACGTGCAGGTAGAGCAAGATCTTTCCTTGACCAAGCATAATCTTGGACCTTGACATCACCACAAAGTCTGCAGAATACCCAAAATGTCCCATCCATTGGCAGGGCAGAAGTGCGGACGGAGAGTCGGTGAATGAAGGCTCCTTTAGAATCGTTGGATGCAACCGGACATGAAAATATAGCGTTATGTTACCAACGTAATGAACGGTTATTGTACCGCAAACAATGTACTATGTTCCGCTTTACGGTACTGTTTACGAAAACCTGTACTAACATAGTACCGCTAGCAAATATATGGTACCGTACCTGGACAAGTCTTGCCCTGAACGGTACCGAAAGATCTTACACTGTACCGCATTTTTACACCTGTTACCACAAACGGGTACCTTAAGATCCCTTCTGTACTGTACTTCAGAAACCGTTACCATAAACGGGTCCCGGTTAATAACCCCATGCATTGTTTGTATTCACATATAGAGACGAATTTATGTCTACTACTTTCGTACAAGCACTAACAAAATGTAATTACTTAGATTCTGTTATCTCTCCACGACACGAAGCTGTTTCGCAATTGCATCTGAACCAGAGGTCGCCATAATCGACAGTTATTTCATCCTCGGGAGCAATTTCTTCAATAGAGACAACCACTACTGCGACTTTTCTTCGATTGTTAACTTCGAAGAAGTAACCGTTTGGCTCACATGAGCGATTCATGAATCGTGAAATTGCACCTCGATTAAGAGCCTCGATGTAAAGGGTTTCTCGCCGAACGGATTTTGTCTGTAGGCAGATGACGTAGTCGCTAATTCGAACTCTATTGCTCTCATAATCGTGATGGGTTAAGACACCTGTATATTCCCCCATGATGGTTCCAGGTGGAAAATATTGTGATGCAAAGACACCAATGCCCTGCAACGCCTCGCGTAATACCAATCCGCCCGGAAGTTCACGTGGGCGGTTCCCACAAAATGGGCCGACGCGGCAATTATTGCCAGCACAAAATAAATCTAATAGTGCATTTGTGCAAGTTTCGGGTTGGCAGCTACCAGTGCAAGGATACCAGTCCACAGCTCCAACGTCTTCGATTTGAAGTTGATCTGGATTTTCCACATGCCTGATCTGAACTACACTTTCTGGCCATTTTACGGCTTTATTAGCAGCCGATTTATTGCTGCAGTCGTCGCATCCACAATCATCCTCGCAGCAATCACAAACAGCACATCCAAAGTCCCCACTATTGATCTTATCATCTCCTTTGGTTGATGACTCCATGTTATCATCTTTAGCGTGCATCTTCTCTTCATATTGACTGCTCTCAACAAAACTCTGCTCCTCTGCATCCGCGTCGCTAGATAGAAGAACAACCACGCTAGAGGGTGGTTGTGTATATCGCATCGCTCTCAAAGTAAAACTATTGCTCTCCAGTATCTCGAAGCTGGATGAAGTGGATTCTTCAGATGCCGCACCCGAAACACTAAGATTTGTTAAGTCAATTACCTCTACTGGGCATACCAGTTCGTCACTAGTTTCCATTGACGTGGCTCGTGCCACGTCGTCCACATCTGGGTTAACATCTTCTTCGTCATTTACCTTGTCATGGAATGTCTTCGCGATTTTGCGTAGCGGCAAACCCCTAAAACAAAAACCTTTGGTGAGCTCGCGGAACTCACGGAGCTTACGCGTGTACACCACGTTTGGTGCACGGTACGCCCTCTTGCTGTCTCGCACTGGCGCCCTCCATTTTACATGGCACAGTCGCCTACTCTTCGATATAAGGTGGCTTTTTCGAGTAGTGCGACGTTTGTGCAGACGCTGCTCAGCCAATCTAGAATATGTCGGCATCGAGCGTCAAACTAAACCCTAACCAAAATCTGCCACCATGCCCTTCTAACAAGACGCGATTGCCGGTTGAGGTTCTACCACGGGAAAAATTACGGTGTGGGTCGGCCTGAAAGTAAAATATTGTACACAAAAGGTAGGCCCATTAGCGTGAATTCGGCTAAGCGTAATATACCAGTTATCACGATTTTACATGAGAGTCTGCTGTGAACACATGACGACTGATTAAGGTCAATTTTATAAAGGGGGCTATCGAGTTGAAGTTGTTGTACCAACTTACACAAGATAGATGACAATCATAGCCAAACCCAGCATATCAACGAAAACCCCTCGCTAACAACCGCGCTATCTAGAGAAGCTAGATATATTCGATCAGAGGGAAAGTTCGAGGGGTCGCTAACAAGTTACTGTTATCACACAACGGCCGACTCACACCTGTTATTTATTACGAATCAGTACATATGTTGTGGTGTTAAGGCATTTCTCAGATAGCAATAAGATAGACATGTGTTTAGATTGACGTTACAGTTTTAATAAGGCTTAGAAAATGTTTTGAAAACAGATAGCCTTACTATTTCCGTACGACCCCGGGGTTCATGGTGACAGCCAGGAGCTACTAACGCATTCGAATCATCCCAAGAGGACCCGTTGGACCCGGTAAGGCAAGCTGGGTAAAATCCAGCAATGGTGAATGGAAGTTGAGCCATCAACCACATCTGTGAGTATGGATCGAGACTACCACTAACTCACAGCCTCTAGAGATGTTGTCGTGTCAGTACCCCCCCCACACACACATAATCGAAGGTTTAAGCCAAACCGACTTGTTGAACGTAAATCGGACTGTGCTGAAGAAAGGACCAAGCTTGCCATCGTTAATGAGACTACCCCATTGAGGTTCTTCCGATAAAGTAAGCATAGGAGAGTTTCCGATATCTCTCTCTTTATCTCGCATGATTGGAGGGTAACACAGGGAGGATATTCACGATCCACCAACACGAGAGGCTACGAGGACGATCGCGACTGGACGTGGACACTTGATCCATAACAACACGGTACTTGGTGGCTTAGAGAGACACCTTATATATTTTTTTACGGTTGTATCATATGATTCAGTATCAATTATTACTAGAATGGCAGCATCCTCGCTGTTCGCTGCGGTTGCTAGGATGGCAACACTGAAACGAAAGCATATGCCAAGACATAGTTTCAGCGGCACCCCCCGAACGGAACGTCATTAGTTTCGACTTTTCGAAGCTCATCATCATACGTTCTGTTAAGAGACTAATTGGTGGTGCTGGCTAACTCGTTCCGTTTGATGCTCTGTTGCACGCACCACAGAGAGCACTTCTCCTCCCCAGCAGCGAGACTGCATTTATACCTCTTCTTGCATGGGAGAGCTGACTGGGAAGCAGAATGGTAGCCATCACTCGATGTACAAAATCCATACAGAGTACCAAGCGGTGAACACGCGGGACCGACGTTCTAGTCAAACGCCGAGGCATTTTGAGCCACGGCAATGCCGATATCCCTCTGGGTGCAAGGAGGAGAGATCCACCAAACCGAACGGGACTCTACACTGGCTTTGCGAAAGCCATCGGCAGCGCCAGAACGCGTTGTCACGAGCGCGCTACAAACGGACTATGCAAAAAGGAGACTCTCAAGACCAGCAGAAGAAACGCCGTGCTTCGAAGCGTCGTGTGGTGGTAGAGCAAGATCCTCGTACTGATGGCGCAGTCCGTGCATCACAGCAACGACCCCTGGACGCTGCCCCCGCAGCGAAACCGCAGTTCACAATGAAGCCTATATCTGACGAAACATCCCAGCGCGCTGCCAAGAAAAGCAAGAAGACGCCGTTTGATTATAACGAAGTCGGAGCTAGCGCGCAAGCGGACTCAAAAGGAGAATGATACGGATGGAAATTCACGTGCCTCCAAGAAATAGTTGCGAAAAAGTTCATTACCGCCATCGCGAGGAGCTCTGAAACAACGTGAATCACGACCTGCTCACACACCCGACCAGATCGCGGGTGGAGATAACGCTTGCCACAACTCAGCTGGTGATGGTGCCTGTCCAGGCATGGTGGTATCATTATTTCATACTCAAGTGCTGAATCCAGGCTTGAGTTCTTCTGTCGTCCAAGATGCTCAACCGAGCGCTGCGCTGACTCCAGCATTACGGGAAGAGGCTATCCCAGGGTCAGAGACCACCACTGCTGCTGAATCTTTATTGCCGTCAAGAACGTTTTACATGTTGGTTCCTGTAACAATACGCGTTCCCAAGAATTGCACGGGTTGCGCAAGAAGCGCTGAACAGACCACCGACAGTGGAACTCCAAGGACAGCCAGTGCCGCTGGCATCATATCACATCGAGAATCTTGTGACCCGTTCCCCAAGTTCTTCGACATCTGCACCCACGACAAGCATGCTGCCATCCTCCAGCATTTGGTTCTGTGAATGCTTCGGGGGTTGTTGCCTCTGATCGATGCGGCTGTGAAGCGTGTCATCTGATGGAACTAGAATACGATGATAAACACCAAGAGCGGATGGCTCAAAAGAAGCGGTTCCTAAAGATTTGCGCTGATATCTGGAAGGCTCATTTTTCCAGAATTGTTTAATGCCTCGGTCGTACGCGGTGTGGTTTGTAGTTGGTGTTTTTTTGCATTGTTAGCACTAATTGAATTCATTCGCCTTGTTGTCCAGTGTTCTTGTCGAGCTCCATCCTAACTTAACCAGCGTTGATGTTGTACACTAGCGAACTCATAATCGGGTTCTTGGAATTCGAGGTACACGCGCGCACGGCCATTGATGATCCTCACGAAGTCTAGTCACATAGAAAACAGCAAGTACGTTGGTCGTACCAGACTATCACGTAGTACACTCTTCCACACGGAGAATTAACTTTTAGGGACGACGGCATATTCACCGGCCTCACCAGTGAATGTTTCACCGCGAAATTTAGTAGAGCCCATCATCTTTTGGTGATAATCGGTTTCCGCGAGGCAGTGGATCTGCAGCATCACCGAGGCGATATCTTTTTGTTGTGGCCCAGAGCAATTTGCTTTGTGGCCCCAACAACAGAACTGTCTCCGCAGTCCGGGAGATAGCTTCGGATACCCAGGTGTTCGAATTCAGCTACCTTGTCGTGAGAAGCTGTCAGCGGTTCGAGTGTTAGCCGATGCGTGATAACAATCGCATTTCGTTGGCGGATGCGTTATAACGCAACATAAGCAAAAGTAAATTTGGGAATTGAATTCGAGTGAAACACTACATGTGAGCATGTAAGACCTTGTACTTTATGAACAGTCATCGCGTATGCCAGTCTGAGCGGTAATCCCGGTCGAACAACACGAAGATCGCTTGATTCCCTCCCCCCAACCCACGAAACGTTCTTCAGCGCGATCGGTACTATGTTAGGTACGTTCCCCAGGAGAGAAGGCACTAGATATGTATTTGAAAGAAATTTGGACCAGCACGATTGGCAACTCGCTTCCCGATACGAACATGACGTCATATACAACGCCATTTGTTCCATTGCACAAGCCAGCCTCCTGCGACGTGCTAAAAGCAAACGTAATGGGAACTCCTACACACAACTTTAGCTTGCTGGCCACAACGCGATCATGATCTGAATTAGCAGTTTTTGCATCGTTGAGCAGTGCTGGAACAGTTCCTGTTGGAATATCTCTTTTTGCGGCTAGTAGTTTTTGGTGAACAAAGTGTTGCAAAGTGACGTGCGCAATCGGCGCATTAGAAGCGTGAAGTCGCTCCTTGTTTGCAATGACAACATCCCCATTTTTGAATGCGATGTGTTTTGCTGCAGCCATCCATTTTGGCTCACGGAGAGTGTCTAAGCAACGGGAATTAAAAAGCTCTATATCTCCAGCAGTCGATGTTTTTTTCGTAGCCTACTGAGTGCAGCGAACCATTCAGGGTCAATTTTCTCTCGGTTCTGGCTGGTCCACATGCAAACTGTCTCAATACTGCTCCATATATATCGTTCACGGCGCTGTACTTCATTTGTGATTTTTGTTAGCGGAGTTGACAAAGAGTTCGGAACTGCTGGGTCCACCTGAGCGGCGTCTCCAGTAAAATACGCATCTCTACCTCCAAAGAGTTCATCTGCGCGGTTCGGCCAGATCTCTCGCACTCGCTGGGGTCACCTCGATGAGGATGCCGCCCCTCATTTGAGACCGTGGGGATTTGTGACTTGAGAATATAGAGATTGGTAACGCAATCGAATGACCGCTGGATGAGGTTGCTCAAGTCGAAATGACCAACGTCCATTTAGTAAAGACAGCTGTCTAAGATGAAGATTCAGGCACCGCTAAATGGGTACTCCAAATAGGTACCGATCCAGGTGTGCAACCTACGTACAAGATATGTACCGTTTTGAATGATGAGCGGACCAATAGAGTTTTTCCCCTGCCCAATTCAGTTGAGCTTCATTGTATTTTCGTAAGATTTCATACATTCATGGAGTGGGCTTAACGATTTGCATTCCAGAACTTCGGTATGTGCCCATTTCGCTTCTGTTTTTTTGTGTCAGTACGAAAAAAAAATGGTTTATTGCTTCTAAAACTGGTGCGGTTCTCAGTCAAGCGAGGACGCCGAGGCGAACGCATCACTAAGTTTACAATTCGCACAGCTAATGTTAAGGAACAAAATTCAGGCGTGGCGCTAATTGAGCAAGTGCTGTGGTTGGGCAGACCTCCAATGATCTTAGTGGATAGTGACAAGCTTCGGAAATATTGCATAACTTTATAAAGTGATTGGCAGCTTTGTTCCAGACAAGCAAGGCGCAGAACGGCGAATACGATTTATATATGATACTTAGAATCGTGATGCTGAAGTCGTTTCGCGGAGAGCGCCTGGAATGGTGAAAGATTATAATGAACAAGATGTCCTGCAGTAGGATATCGAAATGCGCATGACTCACTGGAAGTAGATTCGTAGAAACGAAAAGCAGCTGTATTAAGCTATGCATATTGGTAGCGAACCATCTGGAACTTTGATGCGACAGTTGGCAGCGCAAGAGATGGGTGATGCGCTTCAAGGTGGTTGCTCCTCTGAAGCTAAATCGGCCATGATGAAAACAGAGAGATCGACGAACACTGCTCGTGCAGTAATGAAATGTCTGGGTAAGCGGTATGAGCCGTACTATGAAGCAGGCAATTGTTCCTCAACCTTGTCCTAAGCCCCGCGGAGGTTGTCGGCACGTCACATGCATGGTTAACGACCGTGGGCCACGCGACGTATATACTGACATTGGCACGTCCCGTGGCATCGCTATTGTTTTCCTTAACGTGAAGTTGAAAGCGGCGGGCAGAAGATACTATGACCGTATCCGGCTAGAAATTCGGACGCCGGCGTATACTAGAATTTTTATAGACTCGGACCTCCGCGTCGCATGCAAAATACGCGTTCCACCCAGAACTGACTTGACACCAGCTTGAAAAATAAGCTGACCGCATACACCCAATCCACTAACTCGACCGCAACAAACCGAATATCTCGACCGCACACGACATGCTAATTTAATTGAACTTATCTGCGAACACTAGGCTGCCACTAGAAATTAAACGACGTGTAGAGTTATGGCTTGTAGCTCTCTAGCATATCCCGAATTTTAACCCTGAGATGGACTCTCGTGAAGAACAGGCCCACCTTTTTAGATATGTTCTATATTGAAGAACTTTGAAAGTGAAGAAGTGGTTTCAATACAATTGGTACTGGGCTGCCACAATATATTATTATTGAGAATTCCCAAAGTTGATACTATTGACCAAAATAATCTATTTTTAGTTTTACATCAAACCTAACCTAATTGCCAACTTTGCAATTGTGCTGGTTTCCAATCATTCTTTAACAACTTACAATAGCAGCTTCTACTTCGGTCCAAATTCTAAATTGCCATGGTCTCGAACAAGCAGCTCTCCGAATAATTTTTCGATCTCGAGGCGCATGATCTCTTCAAGCACCACCAAGGCGGCAAAATTCGTAAGCAGGGTGACCAATGCTTCTCCAATCTGATAAACCACCTCACTGACAAGCATCCCCAACACGTGGAAGACTATCAAGAGTTTGAACGAAGCGGGTGCAAGACCCTGGACAATTTCGGGTTCATCACGGATTATGCGTTCACTATCTACCACTGTATTCGCTGGGTTGTAGAGCGGAACATGGCCATCAAAGAGGTAGACAACAAGCTGACGCGCGATATGTCACGTAGGTCTCCAGTGTCGTCACGGACGCTAAAAAAAGTACGTGGTTCTGGTGGAGCGCAAGGTGGAGACCGCCATAGCCCAAGAAATGCCCGACAGCATTGGAGTTATGTTCGACGGCTGAAGCACAGGAGCTACCTATTACGTCGGTGTCTACACCACCTACGTCGTCGAGGATTCGCCGCGGTGTGTGCTGCTAGCAATCGCACTTCTTCTCGAGGAGAATGACTTTGGTGCTGACGCCGACATCACATTCATTGCGAGACGCTCGCACTTTTTGGCAAGCGACCTGACTGTGTTAGATTCATTGTTGGTGACAATTGTACCACCAACGAGGCCATAGCCACGCGGATGGGCCTGCCTCTGGTTGGTTGTGCCAGCCACCGACTGAATTTGGCAGTTCAGTAGACCTAGCGGAGCATGTGGCTCATCTCCCGCAAGGCAAGGAGCTGATGTGTCAGCTCTGAACCATAAAAATGCAGGGACGTGGCGCAAGTATTTGGATCTGCGGCTTGTAAAGAGAAACGTCACCCGCTGGAGTTCGACGTTCAAGATGGTGAAGAGGGTTTTGCAGATCAAGGATGCTGCCAACCATGTGGAGGCGGTAGAGAAGCTCGTGTCTCGAACTCGGGATTGCAGAAAGTCCCGGCGTCCGCAAGCGTCGTTTCCTTGGACTACAAATTCAGGCAAAAGCTGTCTAATCCCTGTAGATCATCTTGCAGCTTCATGAGCCTCCTGATTAATGGGGTTGTGAAGCGATACCCAGGAATGTCGAACTATCAAACGAAGGATGCAACTATTGTCCATTCGTCGACATTTGAAAACGCTATCGTGAAGGCAAGGCATTTTTTGTCATTTTGTATAATAATGCTCTCCAAACCACTGTAGGTATCACGTGGCAAGGGAGCTCTGACCCGGGCTGAGGCTGTAGCAATTGCCCCTTTTCGCGTTTGCGAAAGCGCACCAACGTGTTCGAGCCGAGTACCTCCACCAACTTCGCTGCAGCGTTGCTGGGCGCTGGGAGCAAGCGGACGAATGCCACTGCTAATGCAGCTACTTACGATCCACTACTGGCTTACATTCCTCAGACGAGCAACGACTGCGAGCGGCTTGTCTCCAAGGCGAATGCGTGTTGACGCAGCAGTGGAGTTCCATGCTCCCAATAAACTTTGCGATGGTCATGTTTTTAAAGGAAAACAGTTGCTACTGGAGTCGTCGCACCGTTGCCGAGGTGCAGCAGAACTTGGTTGACATGGAAATGAACTCGATGAACTAAAGGCTGCAATGGTAAGGCATAACAATACATTGATATTGCCCAATATATTATTATTGCTTATGCTCCTAACCCATTCATTATTATGATCTGCGCTGAGATTCCCTACAATAGCAATATGAATTTTCCGGGGCCTGCTATCGAGTCGATGATATTAGTATGCGTACCAGTGACAGGATCAACAAAGTTCTGGCTGTGATTCACCCAGGAGAGCGAGTATCGAATCCTGAACAGGTTCCTATCGTTCTCCAGATTATGCTGCTTGTTGCCACGTTCACACAAATAAGTGGCAAACAAGTCCGACACTATGTGCGTCCTAAACATGGATACACCAAATATTAGCAAATTATAAACATAATATAGATCATTTATACCTACCGAGGCTTAATCAATCGCTTGATGATAGGGAGCAATGTATCTTTGGTACGCTTGTCCTAGACGACCAGATCAAACCAGCGCCCAGAGTCCCGCTTAACCCCACCGAAGAGCCAGAACGCTTCATAGTGATGACCTCGGTTATACCCCCTCTTGTTTGAAAGGCTCGTTTTATCTATCTAGACAACCATGCCATCTCTGCCAATCTGGACAGTATATATAGCGACAACATAGTCTAAAACATACGCGTACATTAAGTTCTGACCGTAGCAGCTTCTTCGAGCACGTCGATCGGCAGTACTCATAGTACTCATGTGCAGTAGGTAGCGATGTATCCGACAACCCAGCCGCATGCGCTTGCGGAAACTTCATGGTCCAGGCGACGAGGAGACACACAGTGCTGCGTAGCTTCAGCTTACCCTCGTTAAAAATCGAGTTTGCAAGTAACCCACGACTAGCCGCCTTGCCGACGGCATGCGAGTGCGGTGGCAGCATCGCTAGCGCTTTCTCGTCGGTGCCTGGTACATGGGAAGCTGCCACTTGGGTCAGCCCTTCGAATGGTTGACTAGGCCCACCGTCATGCACCATTCGACGCAGAGAGCCTCGTTGCATATGACTTCTAGCACTTTGCCCATTGCAAAGTGGCTCTCATCGTCAAGGTGGTACTGGTAGGGGCGGATAACCGATATGGATCGCAGGGGGGGGCGGTAAATTTGTAAATGAGAGTGTGTGGCTGAGTGTTGGAGCCCGTGCGACCCGTGTGAGGCTAAAACAGAACGGGTTCATCATGAACGTTTCATTCAAAAACAAAAATATTTGTGTTTTCTCGCGTCAACGTTTTCAGCGATAAAGCGGGCCTGTTCTTCCAAACTGGTTGGGTGGGACCCGTACATCTGGCAAGTTATGCGAACTACACCACCACGATTCGCAATAGTCATCCTATGCTAAATTTATATCTGAATGTATTGATTTATGAAGCGGGCCTGTTCTTCGCAAGAGCCCTGAGATGATCTGCTTTAGTCACACGAAAATTCATCCTGTGGGCGTTTCGATGTCATCCTTGAGTGAGTTCGGTTTATCTATTGCGATGGGTTGAGCTATTCTATCCATGTAATGTTGCACATATATACCGCC
This sequence comes from Phytophthora fragariaefolia, assembly GCA_030267785.1. Classification (NCBI taxonomy): domain Eukaryota; phylum Oomycota; class Peronosporomycetes; order Peronosporales; family Peronosporaceae; genus Phytophthora; species Phytophthora fragariaefolia. The sequence continues at coordinate 110,586 of BSXT01000043.1, forward strand.
ATCCTGCTCATTGTACTGACGGGTCTTGGTCGCGTAAGCAAACGTTTGAGGTTCAGTAATGGTTACGCAGATGGCGCTTTGTTAATTCAATACGAATAAAACACTTGAACACAATATAGGCTCATACATCTATATTGATCAGCGAGTTGACACTCTATCAGCGGTTGTACCGGTCTGTCAGCGATAATTAAATGAAAATCATTCGCATAAAAAACTAGGATCATCCCAAAACGATAATTTGATCGACAAACCCTATTAATTCCTCGTCTTGATGATCACCTCCCATGTTGCGATCATAACCGTTCGCAATTCCGGGATTAATAAAGTACCATGTGAGTAAATCACTTCTCAATTCCTGATATGGGTTTGCTGATAACCCCATCAATAATGTGGCTGGTGATGGGCTCCCAGGGTATCAAGCCGTTCGAATTGTCTCGGTGTCGAGAAGGCCTCGTATTTTTTCATAGTGCTTTTTTCTAAGGAAGCCTAATCAACAATATTCAGACATGATTAAGCACTGTTTCGTGTTTTTAAGCACCTAGATCTGTTCTCGTTGTCTGTGCGTGAAATCGGGATTTCCCGAGTGTTTGGATTTTCCGCGCTGTTGGACGAGTTTGGATTCACGGAGGTTGTCGAAGATATGGGCGTACAATTACTACGATCTTGCGTATCGTTTTTTCCAGGTTTATTATCGATAAACCACCGGTGAATTGTTTATCTGGGCTGGTGAGATATCGTAGTCATTCAAAAACCATAAACGCCAATAATCTTACGTACTGACCGTAGATTTGGCGAATTCTGGAATATTCTTCTTGCATATTGGATCAGCTCCACACGTTCACATTTATGTACCAGTGCACACGACGAATCGCAATATCTATGAATTTGGAGCTCGTAGGATTTCAATCTTTTCTTTCGGTCACCTCCTTTCGAACAATTGCAATGAGCGGTTTTGACAACTTGATCAGGATCATCAAGGGAACCTAAAAACCATTCATCCATCCCGAAAGTGTGCCACGTTAAACTCCAAGCTTATCTACACCGACCCATGAGATCCACTCAAGATGACCCCTCCACTCATTAAGCTTAGTGATCTTGATCTCAATAGGCACCTGTAAACGGTATCTCTGCGCAGGAGGTATGATTAAGATGGACGAATCTGGATGATTGAATTCAATTGTCCTTTCCCATCAAGCGACATACCTTGCCATCGAAGAATATCGGCGGCCTCAAGCTAAGCGAGAAGGAGGCCACTGCTGCCTTCTAACCGGTTATGAGCCGCCTCGCGAAGCCAAGGAAGGTACGCTGCGTTCTGATGCGGAAGCCCCGGTGCCGGCGCCAGCCGACCATGAAAGGACCGGCTAGGCTGGTGAATTACAAGAGAGAACCGCTGTTGTGGCCCGCGAAAGGGACCGCCGCAACGATGACGAGACGATAATGAGAAAGACAAGGAGCCCGAGCTCCTCGTCCTCACGCGCGGGCACACCAGCCGGCTGGGACAGCTTGAAGAATCATAGACGAGCTGGTGAAGGCGGTACATGGCCGAGCGAAACCGAGACTACCGCACACCGCCATGGGATAATCGGTTTGCGTCTGTCAAGCTGCTAGTTGCTCAAATGTACGTCGACCACCTCGGGACGACGACGAAACTGCGTTTGATACCGCCTGCGAGAGCTGCTCCGCCTCCTCAGTACTTCGAGGTGCACCAACCTACAGTACCTGTGTCACAGCAGCAGCTGCGGTATGCTGAAATTCCAGCTGTTGAAGCCGCGGGAGTGGTGGACGTTTACCAGCCACAAGGGGTTCGAGCACCCGAAGTTGGGAAACAGGGCGTGCAATACCCATACACTAGGCAAAAGAAGCTGACCCTTTAACGGGAAGTAGTTGCACGTCTGGCACTGCTCGGGCTTCCTCGAGTGGGGGCGCCGTTGCTAGCGACAAGTAAGCTTGGCACAGAACGAATGTGGGTTCCAATGGACCGAAGATGTCAAGGTGAACCTGCTCGGGCATTATCGTTTTGAGACCGCAGAGCAGTACTTCAACAAACAAATTGAAATGTGGTGGGACGAGGTACCAACTTTGGGCTACGTGCTGGTGTCAAGACTATCATCACCCAGCGCAAGCGATGAGCTCTTCACGACACGCAAGGATCCGAAGCGGCCCTGACCCGAGCACTACATGTACCTCGTGCCGATTTCGGATGCATGCTGTGTCGAGACCGACTACTTGGTGCTCATGAATATTGAGCCGTGTGCGATGGCGGAGCTACGTACTGTGCAGATGGCATAGGTGGACGGAACTAGAACATATTACCTACAGCACACTGAAGAACTTGCACATATCGCAAAAGCCTGAGAGTTAAATACCAGAACTAAGAACTTGGGTAAGTGAAAGGTGGGCACAGTTGGCGAACGACGGTCCGCGGCGATGCTACAACAGTAACAAGATATGACATCCAAAGGCCGCCCGCCCTACCGCGTAGAAGGCCAATGCCGCCGACCTGTAGCGTGGGCTCAGCGAAGATAAGAGTTCGGTTGATGAAGTCTGGATATTAGATAGCGGTTCCAGCAGGCATCTCATCAAAGCCACGCCGTGGCTCGAAGATGTGGAGCCTTGCACAACCTCATGTATGCAACCAAACGGCGAACCAATGCAGATTTCAAAGAAGGGCGCTTGTACTGCGGTTGAAGGCGTGTGGCGTAGAGAAGACGCTGAGTTTTACGGACAGCTACTACTCGGAGAAAGTCAAGCACAAGCTAATATCGTACGGGATCCGTGATGGTAAAGGCTGCATGCCATGCGTGCTGTGACTTCCACGTGAAAGCGACAAGTGTCGTTTGATGTGGAGATGCAACAAAACATAATCGTGGTACCTGTAAGCGTCGTTAGAGTGCTCAAGACGAGTGGTGTTGTAATCATGGCCGCTTTGGAGGCTGACGCGAATCCAACCCGCGCAGAACCTGGTGGACAGGGATTGGTAGTACCGGAAAAAAAGTGGGTAGTAGTAGTACCGGTAATACCAGGGCATCGCTGTGAGAGTCATACGACTACTAGTACTGATTTTAGAGCAGGGTAGTAGTAGTAGTACTATTAGTACTACTATTCCACTACTACTTCTACTAAGTGTCCTTGCGCGCGTCCCGCTTCATCATAGCGACCCCCCCTGTTGTGCCTGAGCAGTAGTTGCTTCTCCGCGCGTCTGCTGTCCGTCCGGGTGCGGAGGGGGCCATTACAATTCCCCCTTTAGAGAACACCCGCTCCTGGAAGGCCGTGGACGATATCTTGCCGAGATGTATGCATGCGAGCAGAGAAATACAGGGAAACTGACTCTCGCCTTCGTCACGGAAAAAGTTTACGTGCTTGTATAGCCCAAAACCCCCCAGTGCATGCCGTCAGCTTTATCGATCGTCATCTCCTTTGACCATTCTTCCTTCATCTTGTCAGGGTTCTGTCGTTGCGCGATCTCCAGCCACTCTGGCTCGAGATCGAGCCATTCCTGCATTACTCGATCTGCTCGCGCATTGATCTCGGACTCTTTTACTTCATCTCTTGTCTTCGTGGTACGAATTGGGGCTCCTAGTAGTAGTTCGTCTTCGTCTTCCCATCCAATTGAAGACGGCGAAGAACAAGGCGACAATGTCGATTCCTGGCTGAGTAAGTTGCTCTGCGACGACTACTGGGCTAACGGCATCTTGCCTTGTTTGGTCATCTCGCTGAACACTTTGCGATGTTCGTCCCGCAGGTAGTCCAAGCCACCTTTGTAGATAACTTTCTCTTCCTTTCGGGGGATGTTACCAACGGCTACAATTTTCTTGGCACTTGATTTGGTACGAGGGACGAGTAGTATGCATATCATAGACTCCTTCGTCACCGCTGGGTAGCGTGCTTGTAACTGGAACAGAGCCCGTCGGAGACAAGTTTTCCCAGCGGAAAATTGCTGCTGCGTCCTCAGTACCCTGCGATGGCTCGATTCGTTTGCATCTTTTGACCGAGGCGCCTCCATCGCCATGGCATCAAACCTAAAGGATTTCACTTTGGTTTCGGCAAGACGGCGGAAAACTACCATGTAGGACGAGACCAGGTTCTCACTCTGAGTTTCGACCAGCGCCAGGCTCGAAATAAAATTCGTGACCGCCTCTATCTCTACAGCCAGCATCCAGTCTTTTGCAGTGAGCGCAGACCAAGCGCTAGTGGAGTCCTTGGTAGATTGGAAGTACGCTTCAAACGCTGCAAAATTGACCACTGACCTTCGAATCATCTTGCACGTATACGCAAACCGAACATCATTCTCCGTCAGCGGGTCCAATTCGGGGTACGAAAGGGCTTCTTGGATCTTCCTCAGGGCGTTGCGTTGCTTAGGCGTCTTGAAGTAGTTGCTCAGGTTGCGGAGCTTTTGAATTACATCACCGACTTCGTCAAATGAGCCTCCGGCTGTGACTTTTGTTACTACTTTGTTCCATGATTCAGTCGAGCCGTTCCATACACTCACAGTTTGGATGTTGTCTTTAAGGCGAATACCATAGCCTATACATAGGTTGAGCAAATGCACGGAGCCGTTTTCCTGCTTGGTGTCGATGAGGTCGGCCACATTCTTTGCCGATGGCGTCGTGTCTGACATCGTGAACCGGGTCATTACCTTGCTGTCCACGTCGTACTTCAGCTTGAAGCTCTTTTCGATCACGTTCGCGACTAGAGGGTTTTTTTGGCCGTCGTTCTTCACGGAAGCCATAAATGCAATGAATCGAAACCTCCACAAACTATCGATAAATGCAATAGATGCACCAATGATACTGTCGTCCCCCCACTTGTCCAAAGATCGTGCATCAGATTTAGAAACTTCAGACCGCACGCTTTCTGGAACTCGGAAGCTAGCAACTCTCCTACCAGGTCGCAGAACAACTCAAATTGTACATTGAGTAAGCGGTCGTGTCTGTCACGAGTCAGCATTACGTACGAAGGATTGCCTGTAGCAGCGCGCATGATATCCTCGAACGACTCACAGGCACAAGCAGTGTAAGGCAACCCTTTACTGATCAGCCATTTCGATATGAGTACGTTGAGAGTCTTCTGATTCGCATTGAAGAAGCGCTTCGGTGGCTTCGTAGGCGCAGTGCTCACAGCGACCGCTGACGCAGTTGTAGTTCCCGTAGCAATAGCCGCAGCAGTAGCATCAGATGCATAATCACCACCAGTCAGGTATAGTACATCTTGGACATCGGCTTCAGCGCTGATGACACCATCCATTGCCTTCTGCGTGGTCTTCATCTCTGCCAAAACTGCTGTAGGGTGGTCTGCATGCTTGGACTTGATGTGATCCTTGGCATTACTGGCGTGCTTCGTGTTGCGCAATGCCTCCTCCAGACTGTAGCGGTTTGGCCTTGTCCGTGCTCGGATGTCTTGGCAGCACAAGATACAAATGTTGCGGTACTGCGCCGGGGACGACTTCCAAGGGTTCCTCTTCGTGTACGGCTGATCCAAAGAGTGAACGAGGTCCCAAACGTCGTCGGTAGCTACTGCTTTTCGCGAATGCTGGACGGACAAAGAGACACCAAGCTCAGACACTGTTGAGGCTGGTGGTGACGTGGGCGTGCTCAGAACTAGTCCAGGCGAAGGTTGTCTGATCTGCGTGGAAGGCGCCTTCTTCCTTTTTGACTTGATTGCAATTGAGACAGCTGCGGTCTTACGACGTTTAGAAACCCGTACTTCAGTCGTTGTAGTGTCATCCCCTGGGAGAACAGGCGAAGGCACGAAGTCGGAGTCGGATCCAGCCCAGATGTTCGGTGGTGGTGCCCTTGAGTATGTGAATGTATCGGGTCTAGAGAGACTGCCGCTGAGGTGGATGCCCCTGCGTTCGGATAGACGACCTGGACACATTTCAGACAGCAAAAGCTAAGCGTAGTAGAGTGAGTAAATAGGTCCGCCGTAACTGTGAAGAAATTGTGTCTCGTACCGCTCGCTCAGTGCCGAATCAGCACTTTCGAACACGCCAATGGCACATATGTGGTGTGTGAGCTTGTCACGCACGATGCATGGATCTCGTTTGAGCTCGTCAGTCTCCTGGCAACCATCCATGTGCAACCCATACTCTGTTTGTTGGATTATAGCACAGAATCTCCGAATGGCGAGCTTCCCTGGGGGGAACCAGTCGATCAAGGATTGCAGGATGGGAGTTGTGATTGCTCGTTCAGGGTTCAATTTAAAATAGTAGTTTAGCAGTACTATAGTACGGCCCTAGCACAGTCATACTGCTACTCATAGTGAATGCCAGATAAACGGTAGTGGTAGTACTACTATCGTCGAAAATCGGGTTGTAGTATTACAGTAGAGTACTATTTCGTCAAGTACTCTACCAATCTCTGCTGGTGGAGTGCAAAAGAGGAGTAGCAAAGGACAACTTGATAAATTTAATTTGAAGTATTCTTCGAAAAAATATTTGATTGCAGAAATCATGTCCTACGGACTGTCTCGGGGGGGGTATGAAAGTGTTGACTTATTCTACAAGCGCACCGGGTTCGCACGGCAGTGCAGTCAGGCCATAAACCTGGTCATCAATGGAAAGGTAAAACGCATGTGTTTGACGGCCATGAACATGGCGCTGTGTGTGAAGTTCGTGTGTGGCCTCTATATCCGTTTCTGGTGAGATACGGTGCAGTATGCAGCAAATATATTGATTCGACCAACTATGATTTCATACCCGGGTCGAGCGTAGCTTCCAATGATATCAACCAAGCCTACGTTGCATATCGGCAAAATAATAGGTTTTGGATCCCCTTGCACGGTTTACAGAGAACCGCGTAATAAGGGTTTCTCACCAACTTGACATTATAGCTGGGTATGAGAAGAGACGAATGGATAACGTTTGCATATCCGTAAGGATCGAGTGGTTATAGCGACCAAACCTGTGCGCAACATTGCGACCCTTAATAATACACATAACGAGCTAGTCTATAAGATATATTATGCAGCCTACATTCGATAAACATGCCGAAGTCACAGCGTCCATCATAAACCTGAAGCCGTGTTATTGATCAAAGCAGCGGGTCTGTTTACGTGTGATCAGGCGTGGACTAGTTGCACTAAGCCGATCGGAACATTATGGATATCGTGCCCTTCTTAAGAAGCTGCACAAGTCGTAGCATGCTCAACTTCTGCTGTACTAAGTGCAAGTCTCTTTATCGCGTTCCCTGGTACACGCTTTGTCAGTTCAGGGCGGTTTCTTGAATCCGCAACAACAGAACCATTTTATTATAGTAGCTGAATAATTCTTCCGGATTGACGCTTAAAGAATACGCCTAGGTTTTTCGTGATCGCTAAATATTGTAAATGTTGATGCGCACCAACATATGCCAGTTTTAGTCACTGTACAAATTGACTTGTATAACCAACAGGAAATGCGAAGTCGGGCCGATAGTTTATTGCCAGGTACATCAGTGTCCCGGCTACGTCACCATCCACAAGATCAAATGTTTTGGCACCATCTTTTATAGCTTTAGCTTGCCAGTCAGACACCTCGGCATACGGCACCACACAGCGTTAAGCCAAACCTTTCCAGCACTTAAATCGAAAGGCTTCTTCGTCCTGTCAAGCTACCTAAATTTCCAAGCAATGGTTCAAACGGCCCAAGTCCTTAAATCATACTAGTTATTTAGTTCAGCGAAAAGCCGAGTCTTCCTACATTTTTGTCGCGCAGATGAAATCATCTAAATACATAAGAAGGGGTGAGAGGGGGTTAAGAACTATAAAATCGTTTAGTTGTTGTGGGTTCCTTTATTGGGACAAAGGCCCCTTAAAATACTTTGCTATCGGTATTTCCTTTGGCACCTCCGACGGGTCGATGAAAGCACAGTTATCAGTAGCCTATCGATGATCTGTGCGGCCGCTCGTGAGGTGTTCAGTGATGAGTACCTACAGACACCAACAGACGGGAACATTCAGAGAATTCTATCAATTCATAGATAACGTGGTATATCGGCATGTTTAGTGGCTTGGGCTACAGTGGACACACGAGACTGCCCAATAGCGCGGGTGGTTGCATAGACGAGTCACCTACCACTGTAGTGGATGTTGTGGGACCAAGCGATGCGTGATCATCATACCAGGACCACATAACGACATCTATGCATTAGATCGTTTAAAGGTTTTTCTGGTATCGCCAACACGAGGTCATATCGGTGTTCCTGCGCCGTTAACAACGACTCATATAATATGGGCTATTTTTGAGCTGGTGGTAAGCTGCAAAACGTACTTCCACCATATCATACTGTTTGTCATGATTCCGTTTGGTAGGATTTTTTTTATGATTGTTGAGTTTGTCATTGGCGATCTATATCCACGTTGACAAGAACATCCACGCGACCCCTTCCGCCTCTCGCTTGTTCAGCTCTTTCGCTCACGGTAGTGACACACGCAGCTTGCCTTGTTTTCGAAGCCATGATGTGCTTGCGTGTGGCAGCTTGTACCTGTCCCCTCCATTGCACGCTAACGTGCAAAGCATTACTGACTGTAGTGATAAGAAGCTATTATCTAAAGTGCCTATTCTAATCTGTTTATGTATGGTAGTTACAATATCGTGCGCTCCCTTACGCGACTGCAGTGACTGAATTGAGACAAAAATAGAAGATGTGATACGTTGAAGTCTGGGGAATTAGGTGGCTAGGAGAGTATTCTAATTTTGAAACCTCCAGGCATTTCAGCGTGAACAAAGTCAGGGTCAGATGGTAGGAGGTGAAGTTTTGCATATACGTGCTGGATGAATATCGTCTTCCGCTTCTCATCCCGCGTCCTACTTTTTTATAGCGGGTATCACCAGACCAATAATACATGCTTTGTATACATTTGTTGCTTAACCAGATAGTTTTCGTCACTAGTGCACCTTTAGACGATTGACACTTAAGACCTCCGCAAGTCTTTCCTCGGTAAAAATGCCAAAATACTAATCTTGTATGGAAGTCATATCCGAAAAATATACGGCATAATTTGTCTGCAAACTCGCCAGTAAATATCAGAAAATGCAGATTACATCACAAAGGCGGTAGCTGCCAGAAACATTGTATTTTGTATGAAGCACTATATTTGATGATGGAACTACACAGGCGCTTCGTCTCCCACTAGAACTACTTCTCATCCACGTGTACGGCATCACACATGGGCTCAAAGTCGTACGTACGCTCGTCTATCCGCCAAATAATGTGTAATCCCTAAATTCATGTTTGAATGTATTTGATCGGGTTTGCTGCAGGAGGCGATTCCGTTCACCACGCTTTACGGCAAGAGCTGCCTCAGAACATTTACGGCTTTTGTAGTAGATACCAGCTTTTACTCTAGACTGGGAATATTATGATCTTGGCTGCCACATTAGTCTTGTCGTATCTGTGACGGCCCGAGTCGCTCTTTATCCGACTGAATACTCCTCCGCCAATCTTGTCGGTAGCTAAAGCTGCCTTAAACCGCTTCTAAAACCTCCTATTTTGCGCTCACGCTGGTTGTATTTCCAACACAGATTAGCAAACACTACGTTCAGGACTCGATCGATGTTGCCATCGATTGTGCGGGGTAGAATGACGCTAACGATGGCGCGCCGGATCAAGGCTTCTAACGTGGGCATGGTGACGATGGTAGGCAAATTTCAGCGTCGTCGAATAGCAGGCCGTGGTAGAGTGGGTCAGTGTAAAATAAGTGGCTGAGAAATAGACATTCCAGCATACACCAGCTATACCGCCAAAACCGAGCGTCTGAAAACCAATCCAATATTTTCGAATAGCGGAGGCAGCCAGTTTTCATCTAAACCAAGCATACTGAATGATTGTAATCTGCTGCAGTAGTAGCAGTATATTGAAGATAATTGCAACAAACAAAACGATACGGAGGAAACACTTTATTTTGAAAATTCCTTGATAAAACGTTAAGTTGCATCTGGTCAAGTGCCAACTTTGACAGTGGGTAATTAAACTAACCCCCCATGTAACGCGAGTTTTTCGCAAATTTTCTGTCAAGAAGTTGCTCGATATCGGTCCACATTGTTGACGATTAGCCCCTCTTGGGAGCTAACGATTGGAATCACTTACGTGAGTGTCTTATCGTTGCCAAGATCACTTTCCACTTAATCCTTTATTTTCTGACGAAACCTCGAGGTGTATATTCTGGACATTTTGTTGGAGTACCAACAAAAGATATCTATTTTTGTCAGTTTTATTGGTAAGTGTTATTTAGGGATGTATAAAACGCCAGCGCTACCGGAATGTATATCTGCACAGAAACAGCCATTCCCAACATATTGGGCTTTAGTGGATACATAGCACAATATTAAAACAAGATATTGAAGAAACTAACAAATATTGTGGACTTTTAACTGATTTACTTCATCTGAGGACGCTAATAAGAAACCGATGCGATTCAGGCCTAACCAGGCGAGCTAGCGTTGTGTTCTAGCGGGATACCCCTCGCTTCCACTAATTTAATCTCCTTCGGCACCAGTGTATGGACTTCTATCCTCTCGCTCCTAACAGCGTCTCCCATTCTCGCCTTAAGTGCCTCCAATACTCGCTTCACCGCCATCCGTCACCCCCCCATCACCGCCACCGGCCTCGCGATTTACTCCTTCGTCTATATTGACTTGGCAGCGGTGACGCTTTCTATATTGTTTCTCTGGACGTCGACATCGCACGCTGGGTTTTGCTGCAGTCTCCCAGTTATGCGCTTCCATTTCTCCAGCGAATATGTCATATTTGAAAGTAGGATAGTGGCCGACACTCTCTAACCGTATTGTACGCGGGGTTTCGCAATTCGTCATAAAATCACCTTTCAATTTGCAGTTATTCGATTTCTTGGGCTGGGCTCAAAAGCATGCACATACCTTACACGTGCGCATGAGACGGTTTCCCCCTTTCTTGTCTAACTTGCCTTGTGTGTCTGTTTTGACTGGTCATTGATCAAGATAGTGACTGGGTGCAGCTCCCCCAGATCACACTCGTCTGACGTCGCGGTACACCAAGTTCCCGTGCACCTGAGCCAGGTTGAAGCAAGCACGGATATGGGAATATGTACCCATCTCTTAGGATATCCGCAGATCGGTACAAGCTCGGCTAGCAGGACTTAAGCTGAGCCGCTTACGTCCAAGGTCACACTTAGCGGACTCGGCTGGATGGTCTCTTAGATCCGAAACCGGAGTTAGCGGAACTCGGCTGAGGCGCGGCCGAGGTCCAAAACCACACGTTCCAGTTGATATCAGAATAAGAAACATTGGGAAAAAGAAAGGTGGCCCACAGACGCCCCAACAACATAAGAACTAACAGAGCAGAATTTTCTCAACAAATACATAATCTTCTGGTAAGTCCATCTACGGGCTGGATTATGCTGCTGTCGGTACCCGAGAAGCATACCTTGTAGGGTATTCGACTGGTAGCGCCAAGAAATCAAGGTCGGCTTCGGGATTGGGGCGTGTGTTGTCGAGTGCGAAGAAAGCTCCCGACACCTCGGCGGATCGGTACGCTGTAAGTCCGGGTGCCGTGACACTTCTAACCGAGTTGCCTCTGCATCCGGTGACCTGTAAAAGTTCTAGCGCGCCGCCTTCCATCATTTGGTAGAGGGTACAGCGTTAATTGTTGAATGGAGACAGCTAGGTTCGTCTGGGCTCCGGAGTGGCTGACTTGGTTAGCCGGTGTCTTTCAAGGCGAGACACCCACTGTCCCGGAAGGGCCCAACCCCGAGGGAGTCACCCTCTGCGCAGGCCAAACAAGCGCCGATCTGACTCGTGTGTTGTTGTGAGTTGGGCGGATAGCCACATCTGACGACATCTTTGCGTTCTGCAATACCACACTAGCACGGAACCAAAACATTGTACGGAAGGAAGCGGGGTCGATAGATCATCTACTCAAGTAGCTAACTGGATTTCTTCAATGTAAGCGAGTTACACGCTGTACCTCTGCATGCAGAGCTGGTCATGAACGTATACGCCCCCACACAAGTGTTGTTAATCCTTAATTAGCCTTGGCCCAGAAAAGAATATTCCTTGCTTCTTCCTACTATGTACACTATGCATAGCATCAACATAGTTCCAACATAGCTGTGTAAGAGATTTGTATATCAAACCCAGACGGCACTATCAGTTACTTACACAATAAACGGAGTTCGTGCCCCTCATCAGTTAAGATAAATACACAGGGTTATTATCCAGCCGCATTAACAGGAGAAGTTGCGGGAACAACTTATTTTCCTTTCACCGTCACGCGCGGAGGCGGCGGGGGGGGGTCTATCGGAGTGGACGGTCGGCTTTGTCACATTGCCTTGGTCATAACCGGTATGCCTGGATGGTACCTGTTACGTATAGGTGTCGATGAAACAGCTCGCTAGAACGAAATGAGCTCGGCGCATTATACGAGGGGGTATTCGGAGACGGATCGTGGAGGATCTCCTACCATTAAGCGAGGTCAGAACAGATAAGGCGGTGGCCGGAACGCGTAAGTTACGGTGGTGATGGAACATTGTACCGGAGGGGTGCCTGGAGTCGATGTTTAGGGCAACGGCTCCGACGAGCGCGCTTTAAATGGCGACCAGTCCGGACCTTCAAAATACCGCAAACAGGTAGGAGGTTGTGGAGGTTTTATCGGGAATGTGCCTCTGAAGAGATGGACGCATTCGCAGTAGATGCATATGCGTTACGGCCCGGTCATAACCTTGACCTCACAATCCGTGAAACTAAGGATCTAAAATTCTCGCTGCTGCATGACTAGACATATGGTTGAATTATATCGTCGTCGATGAGAAAAATTATTAAAATACGTGTATGCTAGCTTCGTCAAGCGCATGACATGCGCAGGAAGTGGCCTGTCCGAAGAACAGTACCCAGCCGGTATCTTGCGCTCTCGCTAGTGTTCCATTGATGTCGCGTGCAACAAGCCTGCATGGTGTTATGCTTCTTGTTTTTAGCGCAATGGAAGTGGCAAAAGTGCGGGTGGCAAGAAGTTGGATGGTGATGTTCGCTATCGCGAGCAGACCGGCATCTCATTTAACCCTTCAACTTGCGTATGTTGGAACGTCCGACATATCAGGTGAATTAAGTAGTTTTTAGAAGTTCGCACAACCGATAATATGTTGACAGGTACTCCATATCGGCTATATAACGTTCGTTTGTATAAGATGTTTGTCAATACGATAATGAAATGTTAATATAACAGTCTAGGGTCTATCGTGTGTGTGTGAACGGTTCCGTTGTTAGGTTGTGAGCAGTCGGATATCGCATGGGGTAAAGATGGTTTATAATAGGACAAGTAAAGGACGTTGAAAATGTCTGAAACGTTTAAAACAGTTTCGAAGTATCCAAAGGTCCAAAAGCCAGTATGGAGGGACGGATCTTCGGCCGCTGCATGCCACATCCACAAGTCCAAATATGCATGTGAAAGGATCGCCGCCATGGGGATGCTAATGGAAGCTGCAGCCAATCTGCAGGGGCGCTTACCGTCGGGTCCACTTGTCGATTCCCCGCTCGATTTAGGCTAGCATCCAAACACGTTGCGGTCACCACCCGGCTCGGCCTTGCGAAGCTCCCATCATTACAACCCTTGCCAGCGAGATTCTCAGTCATCGGCAGTCGCTCGTAGGGTGATGTTCTCGCCTCCACCCCTCTCGTCCGACTCCGTCCAATCTCCCCACCAACCGCCAGCACCATTGCGCTCGCTTCTTCCATCTCCAGCATCAGTGCATTCGCCTGACGAATCGACTCTAGCACGATCGTTTCACGCGCCACCCCAGCGCGTTCGTCTCGCCCATCAACCCCGGCGTGATCTCCACGTTCTCCCTGTACCATCGTCGAGACGGCTACGAGCATCGCCATTCTAGACAGGACGCCCGCGCGATGGGATATGGAAGCACTACACGATTGAACGCAGAAACGGCAAAACGCACGCTGCAACTTATGTGGCACGCTAAATAGGAACGGCAAGCCTAGTGGCAACTTGCTAAACCACTTGCTAAATCCTGGGCAGTGCCCTAATGGCCCCAAAGATGTCCAAACCTCACTGCGACCAATATCGGTTTCTACCCATTCGCCGACGGCGATTCCAACCGCGCAACCCGCTACGCGTGAGCTCGATCAAGATACGTTTGAAATGGCACTCGCACGAGTATTTTTGTCTGTGCGCTGCCGTTCATACATGTTGAAGCAACAAGTATTTCGGGACTTTTTGCCGCCATCGCCCCTTCAGTCAGGCTGCCGTCGAGGCACAAACTCAGGACGGTTCTCATGAAGCGATTTAGTGCTGAAATCCGTATGAAGATCATCAAGTTGATAAATCGTTCTACCTACGTCTAACTCGTCAACGACGGTTGGACAGATACCAACAGTTCCAGCATCATTAACTTCGTGGTGGTTGCGCCTGGGTTACCTTCACTCTTCTGGCCATCGTGGACGGCACGGTCGAAACAACATACCACCATGTATCTTACCGGCGAGATTGACAAAGTTATTGCAGAAATTGAAGAGGAGGCTATCGCGCAAGTTGTTGGTATCGTCACTAACAATGCCAAAAACATGAGGAGTGCATCTGGTCAAGTCGAGACTAGGCGGCCGAACGTGATAGGTGGTGGATGCTCTGCCCATGTCTTAAATCTACTGATGCAAGATATTGGACGCCTTCCTGCCGTAAAAGCGGTCCCACAAGAGCTATGGCACGCGATTCGTAAAGGACCACCTCACCCTTCTAGAGGAGTTCAAGATACAACAGCAAGGCGTGCGGGGCGCGGGTTTGAGGGCCAAAAATCTCATATTACCGGTGCCAACACGTTGGTATTCTGTTCACGCCTGCCTGCGCAATGTGCTGAATAGCCATGAAGTGCTGGAAAAACATTTTTTTGAGCCCACGTTACGACCAATTCAGGGACCGCTACCGAGCCACTTTGGCAAATCGAACCAAACTTCGTTACGTGACCGAGTTAATTCGTCACGATGGCTTTTGGTGCAGCTTGAGAACTATCGTGCGGCTATTCGATCCTATAATGGGTGACGATAAGATATTCGAGGTGGTGTGCAAGTTGAAGCGTTTGCTGCTGACAGCCGCAAAGTTAAGGTAAGCTGAATCAATTGATTGATTTGTTCTGTCTTCAACTTTCGCCATGTTCAAGAGGTATTTTGATCTGATGGAGTTCTTTGTTGATGATGATGACGACGAGTAGACGGTCTATATGCCAACTCATCGAGAGGAAAAACATCGGAAAGTAATCCTCGGTAACCTCAAGTTGTTCGAGTCGACATCAAAGAAGCTCCAAATCGCGGATTACGTCGACCTCCAGGACGTGCGCGACCTCTTAGACGCGCTCATTGAATAGCAGCCCGAGGTCGCACACTACCTCGATGCTGAGGCAGCGATTGCCGAGAGCGTTGAGTTTGAATGCGCTTGCGTGGGTGGCCGCGAGGGCATATTATCAGTCGGGGAAGCGGGTATGCTGAAGCCACTGGTGGTAGGAGCGGCTCCGCCACCAAGTGCTTCTGTGACGGCAATGTTGATCAAAGTCTTAACTCGAGCGGCCGAAACGCCTGTCATCGACAGATCCCATATGCTATGTCAATCATGTGGCGACAAAACTGTCCGACTTCCATTGCATCCAGCGACTCTTTAGTCAGGCGAAGGCCGTGGTCGGAATTCACTGTCAGGCCGTGAATCCGTTGCATATCAAATGGCCTCTATTTCTAAAGATGACCCCCACATACTGGAGTGCAGTCACTGTGCGCAAGGTCGTCCGCGGCGGGCAATAAACTAGCAATAACCCTTCATAATAGAATCCCCCATACATTTCTCCCGAAATAAGGTCAATTATTTCCGTCGCCTCTCACAGGGAAACTTTAAAGTCATTTGCATTTTTGTATTCTCGAACCGAATTACATTATCATTTTCGGAATCTCTGTCCACGGATGTTGTGCACCGCATTGGTCTGATAGACATGAAATCCAACTGGTATCACCATCAGAACAATGAGTCCCGTGTTGCCGAGGTATGCAAAATCAGCTTAAAAGCGTACGACAGGACGCATGCAATGAGTCAATCGAGCCAATGAAGGACATTACAAGAGGCGTTTGAGGAATTGGACCTGCGGAGGCTTGTGGGATTCTTCGTGCTGTGGGTTTACGGAACGTGCGGATACTGACTCCGGAGTGTAGGCACAAACGGAGCAGTGAATACGAACATTTGGACATGTAGTGGGCGGATCATTTGGCTTTCCGTTTCCAGCACCGAACATCGTCATTGCAAAACTTCCGCCTAGTGGTAAAGGGCGGAAACCACCACAAGAGAAAATATCATTCTGGTGGTTACCATGGCAGCACCAGTAATGAACATGCCGGTAGCTGTAGCAGAGGTTAAACCTTTTAATTCACATCTGAATTTGCCATTAAGAGCTCGAGTAGACTTCCCCAAAATCCAACATTGCGGCGTCCACCGATGCATCCAACACAGGGGCCTGCTCGTCTGTCCCGACGCCACGGGTCGCCATCCCATGCCACTTCACTCCAGTCGGGCAGACTCAAACGAATGACTGCCCACTTCCATCTAGCAAGATCGTAGAAATACCCGGTAAGGCGATCATAGGAATGATGGAAACCGCAAGTATTCTCTGAATTTATTTCAGAGTTAAGTAGCGACCGCATTGCCGGTCTGATTTTCTTCTTCTGTCAACCCCTTCTGAAGGCGGTTTCAGCTATTAAAGCCGATACAACAGGTTTCATTTACTAAATGTTATTTACCTGTGGTACCGTGTAGTGGCCTTACTTAGCTCACTACTTTAGCTTACGCGTGTGCGCGACGTGTAGGAGGAAGCGTAGGTTATTTATATTAGATTAAGTATACTTAGCCGTGAAAGTATAGTTAACCTAAATAAAGATGTATGAATAACCCTTTTTGGTAGAAATGGGAACAGAATTTGAATGTTAACTTTGACCATGCCTCCTAAAACTGATATCTATAAAGGGAGGATCTGCCAACGAGTGGTTGGCAGAATCTCTGTCCTAATGCATGTTCCTAATTGGCAGATATATGTTGCTTTTTGCCAATAGTAGTGCTTCCTACTATGAATAGTGGCCACACTGCAATGTGGCCCACCCGAATGTATCCATCAGTGCGTGTTGCACTAATGTGAAGGTTGACCGAATGTGTAGCCCCGCTACACCATCCCCCCGTTAGGACTTGATGTACCGGTCTCGACACATCAATCCAATGACTTCTCTGGAGGAGCTACTCGTGCTCAATCGGAATGAACACGCCAACGACGCAGGCCGCCGGCACGCCTGCTGCATCTCCAGCAGCGAACACTGTCGTGGCTTCCTAAGCGACGACTAGATGATCTTTGGCTTCATCATCCGTCGTCACTTCAACTGTGACGACGTCAACTTCCCCAAGCGAACGATGTCGCTTGGGGAGTACAAGAACGCACGCGGCAGCACTGTGTTTGCCCGCAATGAGCTTCAAGCTCTCTTCGATGCCGACAGTGTTGCCGACATGGAAGATGGGGAGGAAGACGAGGAAGCCTCGTCTTCAAGATGTGATGATCCGAGTGTAGGATCACGTTGTCCTTGTAGGGACGACTCGGACGCTTCGATCTCGAAGCGCTCGCGCAGCGGTAGCGATAGACCGCTCGGTGACGCTGGACCGTTGTCCTGTCCGCGGAGTGGATGCGACTCCACTCCGTCTGGTACTGAGACGTTGTGCGCGACCCGTGGATGCCGACTCCAAGGGAGATCGAATCTCGCTTCGGCAGTACCGCTCCGCCGAGTCAGTATGCAAGGTACTCGCGCAGCGGCATCAAAGACGATGATGTCACTAAGGAGCTCGACTTTGATCCGGCGACAGATCAAAGACGCGATTACTACATCGGGCTCTTCCATAAGCTCCGATGGTACGGGAACAAGAAGGGGTCCCGTAGAAGAAGAGTGCCCGAGTGGCAGGCACTCTGTCAAAGCTGGGGTGCTTTCGTTGACAACTTCAACAGCAACCCAGCTGACCACCCGGAGCGCGTTCGCTTAGCGCGCGAACGCAACGAGCGCTTTTCCAAGGGCCCCAAGATTGAGCGACTGCACTGGGGTGTAGTCGAAGCAGGTATTCCGTGCACGGTGCATCCAACGTAATTGTCTCCTCGTTCAACAGCGCATCCGAGATACCGTAGTACAGCTCAGCACGAAGTTTCTTTTGGTTCTTGGCAACCCACCGGAGCTGTTCCTGTTCACACTTGGCACGTTGGTCAACGACCCATTGTTGGAAAAGGCGTCCGCTTTGATGTAGAGCGGCTTGATCGTCAACTTTTTGGAAAAGCCGATACACCACGTGCTCACGCAGAGACATCTTGCACTTGTTCCTGTACTTAGCCCCGTTAGCGTATACATCAGTGTACGTCCATCCGAGATCTCCATATGGAAACAGCAAAAGATACTGGAGTGGGTCGTACTTCTCGTCCGTCTCGAACAGCCGCAGCAGCGAATGATCTTTCCCACAACGTAGAGATCACGGGGTCTTGTAAGATTACCATCTTCGACCATAGCAACTCCAACCTCGGAGACGGTCCGATCTACATCACGTGCGAGCACTGCCACGTCGGGGCAGTGCGCGTGTCCGAACGCGACATTAACAGGCACACGGGTGTCCAAGTTCGAGGAGCTGAAATCTCTGCGCACCAACTTGATTGCGCAGATGACTTCGCGTGCTGCTGGTGGGCACAGCACTTAACCGAGGGCTGTAGGCGACTACAGCTCTCGCTCAAGTTTTCCGCCCTTCGGCGGCTTTGGTGGTGGCAGGCTTCGTACTCCGTCGCCATTTTCCGGAACGTCCCGCATCAGGACGTTCCGTGGCTCCCACGTATCGTGGTTCGGAGGAATTCCTTTTCAACAAAAACGGAAACGATCAGGACCTTGGGTCCGGTCCGATGGTCAACAATTCGCCGGACAATTATCCTGTGCGTCTCGCGGTGGGGGCGGCGGAAAAGACGCCGCGGGCCTAGTCCACCAGACTCCGTGGATCGTCTGGAGGCTGTTGAACGCCCCCAGACGGCCGAGTTGGCCGCGTTGAGGCAGGAGCTGGCCCTGTTGAAGGCCCAGCTCGCGCAGGTCTCGCAGACCGCCTCTAACGTGCAGGTCGACCTTGGGTCGAAGCTGGCTGTCTTGCGAACGCGCGTCGGCGCGCTCGAGCAAGCGTCGGCGCCGCGTCACCAAGCCTAGGTGACTCGTGTTGTGCGTAAGGCTTCAGCCGCCCAACATAAAATGTTGGGTGGAGGCGCATGCTGGACGGTATGTCCAACATGTATGCGCTGCCGTGCTTCGCCAACGCAGTGAAAGGTCCGATGAAGCGCGGAGCAAGCTTGCTTGCTCCGAAGTCAGACACTGCATGTTTAGCTAGGTTCTGGGTAGCTAACAGAGCTAATGAACCAACTTTGAATTCATTAGTGTTTCCTCTGCCATTTTTGTCTGCGTTCAGCTTGTGTCGATTGACAGAAGCTGCAATGGCCTCTTGCACAAATCGTATGACGGCTTGTCGTCGCTGGACGAAGTCCATAGCCTTCGAACTGAACTCTTTGTTCAGCTCGGCGTCCTTTTTCGCTACAGGCCTGGCCTGTGTGTGTTGCTCGTTGATGTTTAGAGTGTCTACGCCCGGCGTAGACACTGCGTTCTCGTTGAACGGACTACGTGCGGTCCGCGCGCGTGTCGACACAGCTGATCGTTGCTCATATCAGCGTGTTTATTTGGTTTTGATGAAACCGGATACCCTCCCCCACTTAAGGAAGGAGCTACCGCACCTAGTACGCTCGGTACGCGTGAATGGCTCATGGCGTTGACGTAGAACGGTGTATGTCTTGTCGAGACGTGCACCGAGTTGTTGATGGCGAACTCAGTCATCGGCAGACAGTCGCCCCAGTGAGGGAACGAGTGAGCGTAGCTCTACAATGCGTCAACCAGGACTCGGTTGACGCGCTCGGTTTGGCCGTCGGTTTGCGGATGATCCGCAGTCGACATGGACAGCTGTGTGCCAAGAAGTGTAAACACTTCTTGCGAGAAATGCGCTGTGATGCGCGGATCACGATCGGATACTATATCGATCGGCATGCCATGGTGTCTAAACACCATGTCAACAAACAGACGCGCCTTCTGTTCGACTGTCACTCCTGCTGGAACTGCAGCAAGATGTACAATTTTGCTGAATCGGTCAACCAGTCCTCCGCTTGTTATCAGGTGGAAGACCAAAGACGAAGTCCATTGAAATGGTCTGCCAACACTCCGACGGAGTCGGAAGTGATTGAAGTGGAGCCTGCGAAAGGGATGCAGACTTTACACGCTGACATCCCTCACAGGCGCGTACGTACTTTCGTACCCACTTATACTGGTGACTCCAGTAGAAGCCACGCGTGAGAAGCAAGTATGTCGTCTCACGACCCGGATGTCCCGACGTCGGGGCATCGTGATACTCGTAAGTGATCCTGAGCTTCAGCTCATGATCATTCGGGACGACAACTCGATCAGCGTTGTCGTTAACTGCGCTGTAAAGCAGTAGACCGTTGTGTCCACGATATCGGTGTACACGGGCACGGAGATGTTTGGCCAGCTTATGACGAGACTTGTCAGAAGGTGCCGCGAAGTAGTTTAACAACTGCTTCGCATCCGCATCGTTCGTGTATGCAATGCGGACCTCACGTCGTCAAACAAAGACGACGAAGGAGTAGACGTTCGTACGACACCAATTGCATTGGCGTCGGTCTTGTGTACTGCATAATCAGGTCGACGCGACAGCGCGTCGGCCACAACATTCAATCTTCCAGGTTAAACCTCAACCTGGAAGTTGCACTCCGCAAATAATGAAAGCCATCGTGCCATTCTTTGCGAGATGTGGGGTGCCTTGATCGCCGTACGCAATGATGAGTGGTCGATGTAGACCACAACGGTCTACGCCCAAGTAGATACACTCGAAACTTCGCGAGTGCATACTTCATGGCAAGTAGCGCCTTGTCGTGTACTGGGTAGTTGCGTTCATCTGGCTTCAGCTGACGCGATTGATAGTAGACGTCCCTCGCGATCGTGCTGCATTAGAGCGCATCCGATTGCAAAATCGGACGCGTCAACCACGACGTGGAATGGACGGTCTTGGTCGACCACCGCCAAGATCGGTAGCCCTACTTGACTGCATCGAAGGCCTGCTGACACTCAGCATGCCGATCCCACGCAGCATCCTTCTTAAGGAGCTGCGACAACGGGCGAATCTTGCCCGAGTAGTTGCTCACGTACTTGCACAAGTACGTGGCGAGTCCAAGAAACTGCCTCAGTTCCTTGACATCTGAAGCCGTAGGCTATTTTTTTTATCACTGGGACCTTTCCCGGGTCAGGGCGTACGACGTCCTTCCCCACGAAACCCCCAAGGACGGGTATCTCGCTAGCCCCGAAGATGCACTTCTTTAGGTTAGCGTAGAGTTTGTGTTTGCGCATGAGCGCAAACAGCTTACGGAGATGCTCCTTGTGCATCTCAACATCCGACTTTCCGTTCACAGCCCTGCTGTGAATGAATTCATCATCGAAATAGCTCGATGCGAAGTCGTGCACCGAGCAACAACTGCGTGACGCACCTGCTGAACGTCGCAGGGGCATTCTTTAGTCCCTGCGGCAACACAAGCCACACCCAGAGCATGCCGCTCGGAGTGCTTACCGCCGTGAGAGGTATATCGCTCTCACGGATCAGGATCTGATAGAATCCATCTCTGAGATAAAGAGTACGGAAGATAGTGCTCAAAGCCATCGAATCGATGATCACATCTTTTCGTGGTATCGGCATCTGCGCCGGTACCGTGGGATCGTTCAGCTTGTTGTAAGCATGAACGATGTGCCACCCGACCTGTGCCTTCTTGACACAGAACGTGGGCGCTGTGCGGGGACTTCGATTCCCGCACTTACCCAGCCTTACGACGACTTTCGAAGACGTCGTCGATCGCCTTGACTTGCTCTCACAACAGTGGCCACTTCCGCGTCACACAATATTTCTCGTGCTAAACACCCTTGTCCTGCAGCAACTCGGCAAGGATATCGTCCGGGAGTACATCCTTGTACTCGCGCAGGACCTCGTAGAGGGGTCTCGACTTGAGGGAGTCCCAGCTCTGCTCGTCGAAGCGTTCCTTTGTTCCTTCTTTGACTTGGCGCCGAGGGCGTCAGCGCCCACAGTGGCGGGCTTCTTCAGCTCTTTCGCTTCACATTTCACCCTCTCGACGTCCGATAGGATGCAGATCGAAACGCTTCCAGCTCATAGCTGGAAGTGCGGGCAACTCCGACGCTAGCGTCGGAGGGCTCTCTAGCGCGATCTTCCAATACTGGAGGCCAGTATCCGTACGTGTCAAGACACTCAGGGTCTCGACCGTCGTCTTCGGTTTCGACAAGCCATCGGAGGAGAGGCTCGCCCTCTCTTCCAACGTAACTGTTCACGTGAAGTTTCAACGACTCCACGCGCGACGTGGAGGAGGAAGCGTTGGTGTATTTAATTTAGATTAAATACACTTAGCTCTGTAAGTATAGTTAAGTCTAAATAAAGACAATTAATAACCTTTTTGGTAGAAAATGAGAACTGAATTGAATGTTAACCCTTTCGCGGTGCTAAGGCGCATTTATCGCCTATTAACGCTCTTATCAAAACACGATGAAGAATGACCTTCTCAAAGGGCGAATTTTGCGCCCTTTGAACAGTCTCCCAGCTTTTATGCTCTCTATTATTACTACCAACCAAAGCAGTGAATGAAAAGAGCTGGGGGTAATTTTCGGCTTCCTCATCTGTATTTTATTGCTGGCGACCGTAATCTACCAGAGGCACGCAGCTGCGTCAACAGCAATGTCTGTCATAAACAGCATCCAGTCATTTCACCATACAAAAGTATCGATACATGCATTCGTCAGGTTTTCATCATTTTGCGATACCAAAATCAGCACCAATACGTACAAATTTCATTGACTCGGAAAACAAGTTGTTGGTGCAGATCGCCTGTCAGTTTGAGAGAGAAGGCCTGCGTTTCACGTGGGATTTATGTGACCCGTCAAATGAGGACCAAGCGAACTCCGCGACAGCTCCATCTTCGCCTAGCCAGCCTCAAGAGGACATACGGCAAGTTGATCAGCGTCTTCCTGCATTGTTTTGGAACGACCTGACTTCGAGACAGCTTATACGCGTGCCAGGACCGCCACCTCCGCTCCCCCAAGAGTCACTCCTGCTAGCACCTCCGGTTCGTTTGGCTATCTCGTTAGATGCCACGTCCTGCAGTTGTTCTGTGTTCGTGCGTGCTGGAATTAGCGGTGATGGTTCGGTGACTCTACGCGGCAGCAGAGGCGACGCAAGCGCTTCCAATGGCAATATCGCGGTGTTCAGTGCTGATAACACATGCTTGGGTGCGAGTGGAATCGTGGGCAGTCATACGGGCAGCACGGAGTCAGGTGTGTCGAGCTTGGTGTATGGCGGTAGCTCTTGTCCCATCACAGGCAACATGATGGTGGTGAGCGGCAGTTTGACGTCGGTAGATACCGGATGGGTGGATACTCGTGGCAAGTCGACGACCAGCGCGACCCCGCGTGGCGGATTGATGTCCGTTTAAACTAATGACATGGAGAACGTGATGAGTGGTGAGCATCGCTGTGCTAGTGGCGGGATTGTCGGAATGGCCGCAAGTAACAGCACTAATAACGACGTGGGCGGTGGCGGCATGCTCGACAGGACTTCCCGTGGCTCATCGGGCGTTGCCAGTGGCACCGCATTGTTTGACGACATGGTTCGTCGAGTGGGATGGTGGGGAACGTCGTTTTACTTGACAGCGACGCAAGCAAAGCTGGGATCGGTGGCCGCGTGAACACCTCGTATGGCACAATCTCGCTGGGTAGCGATACCGTGTGTGTTGAGACCGATGCGGGAGTAGTCGGCGTTATCTCCACCGGGGACACTTAATTAGGTAGCGACGGGTTGTCTGATATGCCTTCGGGTGATGTAGCGGTGGCATCGGCTGCATCGGTAGCAAGAAGAAGCTGTCAATTAGGCAACAATGAATGCGTGCATGTGAGGCCATGGACGATGCCCGACTCTCCAGCTTACAAGAGGTTCACACGTAACAGGTGGGCGTTGCGATGGACGATTGCAAGTAGCAGTATGTGACAAGCTAATCGTGGGTATGTTCGTGACAGGCGTCTTCGTGGGAGCCAACGATGACCATATTATAGTGGGAGGTGAGGGTGTTGACGACCACTTCCAATGTAAATCCAGCCTCAACTCAATCGTAGCGGCAGAAGCTGTAGCTTCCTTTTTTGAAGGCATCAGTGCGAGCGATGTTCGCCACCGTGCTGGACGTACCTATGGAAATGCTGGGGGAAGTGTTACCGTCAAGTGTCTCGAAGATGCTTGAAGCAATTGGGCCTCTTGGAGAGAAGGAGATATTTCTCGACGTTGGAGCCGGCGTGGGCAATAATCTTGCGCAAGTTGCGCTTATGATGGAAGTGAGAATATGCGATCTGGTCACACTTGAACAGAGCTGCATACGACAACACCTCAAGGACCACCCCCATCGTGCTAAGGTGGAGGTCAGGCTGGTGGACGCTCGCGATGTTTTGCTATCAAGTCAGCCTCCATTTTGTGAAGCCGCCATTGGCTTTGCTAGCCTGTTTGTATTTGAAGAGCACGCAGGTTGGTTATTTTGCAAGAACCTAGTGCAATGCCAGCGACACGGGTGATTATCGCAACTTCGAAGTTTTGTCCAAGGCATTGCTCCCCATGCTCAGAGCCCTATTGCATGTGCTGGAAGTAAGTGCACCAGATAGAAGTACGTGTAAGCTGGAAGGTGCCTTGTCATCAAATTTACATCTATCATAAAAAACGTTAAACCTACTTTGCTCTGCTTCTATTGAGATCATCTGCAACGCTGTCAAGCCTGCATGTTTTATCAGACCACGATAACTATCCCATGCGCGATGCCTCCATGGTCTTCAGCTCCAGCTGCAGTAAACCCCGAGTGGTCACCAGATCATGGACGAGGGTGCCTACAGCACGCCATTCAGACGCACTTAACGGATGCCCAGCTCCCTATCTCGAGCTGTGTCATTGGTCAGCACCACTTTGTAATATCACTGTATGATCTTCGTCACCTTCACGGACCGTCGTCAGTCTCCTCATTGCTGGGGTTGGGAAACGTCTCGCCAAGTTTGCAAGCACCAGTACCGCCGAGATCCGCGTCGCTGTACCCACGAGCAGTGCCACCGTCGAGAACCGTGTCATCACAGTTTGGGGTCGTGCTGTCACCACTGTCGCGTGCGTAAGCGGCACCAAGACCTGCCTCGACGGCGAGGTGGGGCACAATTCCACTGTCTAGTGCAAACGCAGCAAGTCCGTGAGCGGAGTTGCTCCCACCCAGACCGAATGCAGCAAGGCGTTGAGGTCTGCTAGTGTCGCGACTTAGATCAGCTCCACCGCCGCGTTCGTGTCTGACAGAATCACCACCGGATGCGCAAGTAGTTTGGTTATCACCAGTCGCATGACGTCGCAATTACGCACGACGTCATGTCGTGATTCATGAGGGGCGTTCAACTTGGCAAGGCTGGACCGGCGCAAAACGTTTCATTTATCCGTTAAGAGCCCGTTAGGGTGGTCAAACAGATGGGACTTATCCCAGTTGATGTCGTCGACGAACACATCCATGGCTTGGCGGGAACATCGTGCACGACACGGCACAAACACATACCATGTCGGAGGCAATATGTTGTCACCTCTGTCAGAGATCGTCCCTCCCATCAACACACGATGCATCGGCGCGCTTTCTGCTTTTCTCGGCATGAATTTGCCTATATGACACTGAAGCGCACGCAATTATTGCAGTGACAGCAGCATTTCCTGCACACTGCTGAGACGAAGGCGCGGAAACCTGCTCTGCAGCATCGTCGTCAAACATTTCTCCATTTTATAACATGCGGTCGTCGCTCGGTGCGTTCCTCCATTGCCCATTCAAAAGTTCTCCTATTAGCTCCATTCCAAAGCTTCTATGTTGATCGCGATTCGTCGGTTCTGATTTCACCAACCGCCGTGTAAGATACGCGTTAGATCTCGCCAGATCGATCAAAGCAAGGACCAGCTTTTTGTGCCAACAATTGTAGAATGGCCATCTGCAATAGAAAACCTGGCGATAGTCTCCACGAACGCAGTCGTTTCAGGCAAAATACTGTGGAGAGGGTAGTGTTTGCTAGTTGAGCGAAGAGTTCCTCGTCCATAGACACCCTTCAGGCGAAGCCTCTGCAGCAGCTGAATCGACGTGTAGTAATTATCCACGTTCATAATACGATTCGTACCAAACAGCGGCCTCGACACCTCCAGCACATGTTGTCAGATTTTTGCTTTTCCCAATTTCTTCAGCCGATCACTCATACTATGTGCTTCCGATTGATCGACTACACCATTCCGTCGATTCAACACGTCACTTCGCGTGCAATGAAGTTTGTAGTTTAACGCGATCCACGGCGTAGAAGAGCACACCATATAAAACCTGAAATGACGCTTCCCTGTTGGTTTCATGGCATTGTACATGATCATGTGACGACCTTGGCGATAGCGGCAGGCGACGCAGGCTTCATCAAGCGCAACATTTTGCGCTACGTGAATATACTGGCGTCCAATAATCTTCAGCAAGTTCAAGAGTGGCCGGATACGAGCTCCTTCATCTTGGTCGAGTGTGGTAGGCGTAGCATTGAAGCTCAGACACCGGCGTAGCAGCTTGAACCGATGGAGGGTCATGATGCTGTCTAACGATGTAGTAACTCCACCAAAAATTAAGTCTTCGGCTTGTAACCCCCAGTAATTCGCGTACTCGTCTTTATCGTTCGCGGCCATGAAGAAGAGTATGCCAAAAAGTATCATGAGTCCGTCGAGCGTAAAATTAGTTGTCACGCGTATGTCGTACCCCACAGCGTACTTGTTCGTGTCATGTAGAACTTGGCGCCAAAAAAGGGGGGTATATAAGCGAAGAAACTTCAACTGGCGTAATGCTCGAACAAATGCTTGAACTCAGGACGCAAGTAAGATTTGGTCGACCCATCATCGTGTTGGTACAGATATGAATGCGCATTAACTTCTCCTGACGGCACGAATCGCATATTTCGGATAGCTTCGACCTCTTCGAGGCTAGTCGGAAGTAACTGCATGGGTCGAAAGCCTCGAGCACTTCTTCTTCTTCGCGATCGGGATCATTTTCCTCGAAGTCGACATCATCAGCTGGATCGAGTCGAACGAGTATCCCCCAATCAGGGGTTTTCATTCGTGTTAGCGTAGTGTAGTTCTTGATGCCTTGCTGTACAACCCCCACATTGACTTGTTCCATGCTGCTCTGGAACTAGCTGTCCAGCTAAATAGCGAAGCGTACTTTCCTTTTTTTGTTTGGCGATAAACCCAACCAATTATATAGGCAGTACCAGCAGAGCGGTAGGGCTTCGCTTTTATCCATCTATCCTTGTCGGGGGAGAACGCAACCAACTAATCCACGTAGATGTCCTGCAGCAGGATAGGTGACGTGCGTGATGGCGTTGTGATAGTTGCTGGAGTTCCAGTAGGGGTCACACTTCCCTGCCCATGCGGATGAGGTATTATAGTTACCGCAGCTAGACCTCGGCCACCACGGCCGCGCGTATCATCACCTGTACCACCAACAATCACATAGTTAGCTTCGTCATTCTCGTGGATCTCCGAGGCACGCGACGCACTCGTTGCCATTATGGCCCGCCGTGCCGTGCGTCCCTCACGCCTCCCCACGAGCACCAAGCCCCCCACGAGCACCACGTACTCGTACACCACCACCGTGCGCGCCACCACTGTGAGTGACACTACCAGCGACGACGACTTTATCGGCGGCCCCAACGACGATGGCGCCGTCTGTTTCGATATAACAATCTCCAGGACCTTCATAATATAACGAATTCTCTCAATTAGAGAACTACCACACCATTATCGCTTAAGATGTGAGAGATAGTCGCACCTGAGCCTCCTTGATCGTTGTCGTCTTGTCTTTCACTTTGGTGGCGTTAATTATCGGTGACAATGGCCTTGCCGACAGCGGCATCGACTTGGGCAACTACCTCTCCACCATTGCTGTCGCCACCAACTTCTTTACCTACAACATCATTAAACAAATGTTAGCCGCCTTGACTAGCAAAAACATGATAACAGATTTTCTTGCCTCCGCCTTGATCTTTTGCTTCTGCTGTAACTTCACGGTCGCGCATGTCCTCAACGTACTGAAAGAATGCCAGCTCACCGAGGAGGTAGTCGGTTCCGTCTATGCCATCGTGCTTACCCCCAGGCCGAACGTGTTTCTAAACACTTGGTAGGAGGCCGTTTGATGTCCATCCAGCTTTCAGCAATGCTCGCCACATATCTTTGAACACTGCAACACCCCCGAAAGCGCTGACCGCCTTTGGGGGTGTTCCTTCGACACCTGATAGCACACGACGGCGTTTTCTGACGTTGTTCGGTTCACCATACTTGCGCTTCTGCCTGACATGCGCTTCGCGCATTCCCAACCGAATTTGATAATGAATGAAATGGGAGGCTGATACGCGTCGTCTGTTTGAGAATGTTATAAATGTTCACAGCTACAGCCAATGTATTATTCGGCATTTTTGTATCGATAAAATATTGGGTATATAAAATCATGGAGTATCCACAAAAATGCGCGCCAACGCGGCAAAGCGTTGCTGGATACAATTTATCTTATCCAATATATAGTGCTAGATTTATGCATCAATGCACAGCATTATTAATATCATCTATACCAAGGTGCATGCAACACTCGTTAGAATCGCATCCCCGTAGTGCTTTAACGGTATCTGGGCACCTGCAGCAGCACACCTAATATGTTTACATATTATCTACTGGTATTCGTTGTTTATAAACACATGCAGACTAACTCAGCCAAATATCGGGTCGACACCTTGATGTTTTAGATGATAACCCGATTGAGGCCGCTCACATCGCTCACATCATCATCTGATGCCGGCGCCCGAATATCCTTGTAAGTTTCACAGTTATATAACCGTGGCTGCACGCAATGCCATTTTTTTTACCAATCAACTGAAAGAAGATCTAAAGCTCACTTATTAGCCTATCAAAACGCGATCCAAAAGGGCGAATTTTGCGTCCTTTTGATTGGAAGTCGTCCCTGCCAACTGCATCGTGTTTGATTTGCACACAGATCCCGTCTATACCAACAGCTTTAAGAGCGAATTTGACGTCCTTTCACAGTCGTTAGCTTCACTTTGTATGGTATAGTACAGATCAGCTTATAACTACTCCTCGCGAAAGGGTTAACTTTGGTCTTGCCTCCTAAAACTGATATCTACAAAGAGAGGATATGCCAACGATTGGTTGGCAGAATCTCTGTCCCAATGCATGCTTCTTATTGACATATATATATTGCTTTCTGCTAATAGTAAATAGTATTGCTTACTACTATGAATGGTGACCATACTGCAATGTGGCCCACCCGAATGTATCCATTTAGTGCGTGTTGCACTAATGTGAAGGTTGACCGAATGTGTAGCCCCGTTACATATCGGATTTAATAGAGGCGTTTTTGAGGTTGTCTGCCCCTGCATTACCATCACATTGATCAGTGGGGGTGAGGGTCGTTAAATTGCTTCAAGACGTTTCGGGGCCAGAACCTACAACTACATATACAGATATATTAGTTATCAAATGGTCTCAACGGTAGCGTGAACAGATGAGTGGTGTCTACCCAGTGCCCAGTGTTTTACTCAACCGTATTTCTATCGCAGATCTGCGCGCATCAATGTCAGCGCTGCCGCAGGACAACGCGCTCGACCTCCTGCGGGTGTTTACCCTCTTCGACGACGTGGTATCATCTTATCAACGGACTGCTAGAGCCTACAGCCTTAGCCCCAAGGAAACTACATGCAGACGCTACGTGTCTTTTTCCAAACCGATTTTATTAATTCCTTACGTACGGCAAGGTCACACCGTGCAAACCTACCTAATTCACTATCTACCGTAGTGAAATCTAATAAAATACTTCCTGACTGGTTCACGAGTCACGAACTGTTTCTTGATGGGGCTTGCGGCGTTGGGTGCATGTGAAGCGCACGAACGGCTTATCATACCAGCTGTGTGTTTCGACCTGACCCCCAACGGGGAAGCCAACGCCTCGCTGGACATCCTCTTCGACCTTGAGGGTGTGCGCGCTTGCACGTGGATTTGTGGTGCCCTCCACCGTCATCACCGAGAGCAACGACCGCTGCTCGAGCGAGGAAGCCGTCGCGGTGCTGCTCTGCCGTATGGCGAGTCCACAGCGGCTGAACGATATGGCGCGGGTGTTAGGGCGCTCTGTGAATGCACTTTGCCGGATATTTTTGTGGCTGAGCACGTATTGTATGCACTGTACTGTGTATCATCGTGATGATCTCTAGCTAACCTGGCTAACTGTATGCATGCAGTCGATTATGTAGATGAGCGATTCCAAGCAAAAATATACGCACCGACCTCGCTACTTGGGTGTCGAATGAAGCTCTAATGCCAGGCTATCGGGCAGCCCGCCCCTACCAACAACGTGTTTGCCTTCCACGACTGCACAAAGATCGCAAATTGCCGCCTAAGCCCACGGCGCCGCGGAGGCGGCGAAAATAGTGGACATAAGCGGCAGCACTATCTGACCTTTCAAGATACTGTACCATTCTGCGAGCTGTATTTCATGCAACGGTGTGCTGATATGCCATGCTCTACTGTCCTATTCAGGTTTGACTGCACCGGACTGGCTCTGCATCCACTTTTGGGGTCCGTATAAGGGACGCCGTCACGACTCCGCTGTCTTTGCTGTAAGTGGGGTCCTACAGTACTTCAACGAACTCCGAGAGATCGTCGCGGGACGCGCCATTTTTGGCGATCCAGCGTACTCGTTGAGCGAGTATGTAGTAACTGTGTTCAGGAAAAACGTATTGGCAGTCCACAAACGGATCTTCAACAGGGAGACGAGCGCTGTGCGCGTTGCTGTTGAGTGGAACTTTGGTCTCATGAAACGGATGTGGGCATTTGTCGACTACAAAAATAGCACCGGCTCAGGCTCAGCCCTGTGGGCAAGTACGTCCCCGTGGCCATGACGCTGACAAATTGCCACTGTTGCTACTACAGCGGCAACCAGATTAGCTACTTTTTTGTATTGAGCCACCGACCCTAAGTGGGTTCCGTGACTAGCCACATACAATCATGGTGATCTAAGAGCAAATCGATCTGTATTTCGCCAGTTGATATCATGATACCTACTTTCTTGCTAGTAGCTCGAGCAGCTGGAGCACGCGCACCGACTGTTCACGGCGCGCTCGCTCTGTTTTCTCTCATAGCCGGTGCTGGGCATGCCATTGCTCTCGGCGGAACTCGAGCTCCTTGTCAATGTACTCGGCCAACACCTGTGCAATCTTGTAAAAGTTGGCAGCCTTCGCAGGCCTCGCATCTACAAGCCACGCGCCTGCTGCACGCCACTTGAGGCATTCGACCGCCAGTAGGTAAAAGACTTCGCCGGCCTTCTCGTTGGCGATGGCCTTCGCGACACTCGCGTCCTTATCTACGGCGCACTGGTGCCTCCAGTCGTCAAACTCGGCTGGTCCTTCTCGGCGTACGCTTCCTCCGCGGCCGACTTCGCCTTGGCCTCTCGGGTTTAGCTCTAGCTCCGTCTACATATTACGATACATTACATCTCAGACCGTCAGATTTAGTGCGGGAACAAGCTCTGCATAGATGCACGTACCGAGAAGTAGATTAGAGCGGTTTTGCGCGGTCTTCGCGCCCAGGTTGTCGTGCAAGAATTCGGGGGACGCCACCGGCATGTTAGCCACCGCCTCCCAATCTATCATTAATGTGCCGTGCTTGCCCCGGGTTGGCTTCATAGCCAGCACCTGCTTCAGCAAGAGGATGTTGTCGGCCTTGCTGAAGTTCTTGCGTTTGCTATCCATGATCGTTTTGCCAAATGACAAGGCACGCGGCCAAATATACTGGGTGAGGGTAATGCACGGATTCACTGGATGCCATAAATTCCTATGAAATTCTGGTAAAACGTACAACTAGTGAAGTGTTTAAAACACCTGGCAGATGGATAGTACCGTAAAGTATAAAAAAATAATATCCTTGCAAACGCGTATTTTTCAGGTGATGTTACCACTGATGGAAGTGCCATGCCCCCGAGTCTTACAAAACTTTCATGGGATCATGGGACGTGGACGTGCACGACCAGCTGGTCATATGGTTCAAAACTACTACAAGTCACTTGACCTTGGCTTGATCGCCTTGGCGATCGTGAACAGCTATATCGCGCACAAGGCGAACTACTGGAACAAACAGTCCAGCCACCTGAGCCACGTCAAGTTCGTTAAAAAGATAGCTGAGGCGGTGGATCTTGGTTTTGCGTCTGCGATATTACGCTTCAAATGACATTGACGTGGACTTCACGCCGATCCAGCTGTCAACCTCGTGTTTTAACTCTTTCATGGCGCTGCCTGTGAGCTGACTGCACCACGTCCACGACTCGCAAAAGCCTTTCGGTTAAACCAGCAACCAAGTAAGCGTATCCCGTCATTCGTGTTCCGCGCCGGTCGATCAGCAAAAAACCCTTGTAATAACGGTTGGAGTCCACTTTGGCATTGGGATTGTAGAGGTTCTTACGTTTTGGGTGGTTTGGGTCGTACCCAGGGCGTTGCGGAAGCATGCACTTCGTCCCTCGGAGCCTAATTTCTTTCCTGAGCCACGCTGCACCAGCGGCTTGCCCGGATGCCATGGAATGTAGTCGACCCTGAAGAGGCGAAGGATTTTAGTAAGTGCTGCGCAACACCGACCGAACACGATCCGTGCCGACGATTGCGCCAGCCGCTGTCATCGAGGCATAAGCCGTCGGGTCTGAGAGCTGCGTCAGCAGACCGCCGAAGTACTCTTGGATCTCTGTATGCTGTCTGTGCTGCCGAAGGTGCTGGCTCAAGTTCTGCGTTCATATTGTACATGGCGCCGCACACAGCGGTGCTGCTGGCTTGGCTATCGATGCACCATTATGTTAACGACGTGGTCTTTTGTCGTTAGCTCCACATCCACGCATCAGTATCAAACCGCTGCTAAACTTTTAGTTTATGTTGAGGATGCCAGTGTACTGGTCCCAGCCGCTTAGTTGAGGCAGTTGGTGTGTGGGACGTTTATCCCGAGAAGGCACGTTAGTGCTGGAGGTTTTCCCACGTAGTGGAATTGTCCTGCGGAGGTTGTCCACTACATCTGACAGTTAAGCACCGACATTTGAGAACACGGTGAGACTAGCTGCCACATAGAAGAACTAACGTGGGCTACGAGCTCACTACACAAAAACACGACTACTTCACAAGTGCGTTTGCTCTTGCTGGTCCACCAAGCTTTAACAAGCTTAGCCTTCACACCGTGCAATTGCATTCCGCGTCAGTTTACTACACCTTTTCTCAAGCAAACTGATCGTATTTTTTCAGGCAAAGCGGTTGATTGAGGTTTTCTAAAAAAAGTAAAATAAGATTTTGCAAGCAAAGGGGTTTGGCGCCATATTTTTCCCACGCAAAGTGGTTCGGTGGCGGGAACCAACAACAACCACCCGGTGTTTGTATTGCTGTTTGCCGCAACCGTGTCTGTGCCTTTCATTCGCGAATTCACTACAAAAAAGACGTTTCATGGGCAAAACGTATTTGAAATATGCGGAGGAAAGAACAAAGTTGAGTCGTCTCCGGCTAGAGTCAAAGGACAACCTACCAGACCATTTGAGTGAAATGCGCCGGATCATGGAGACAATTTCGGTGGTAGGCAGACCTGTTGATGAATATGCAAAACCGGCGATTTTGATTGGCTCCTTACCGCGTGACTATGATAATGTGGTTCAAACGTTTCTCGCAAGCCACACGACGCAAAACCCAGACGGCCACCAAACTATGAACAGCTGGAGCAAGCATTGGAGATGGCCTACGACCACACTCAAAACTGCCAGGCGGAAGGCAGCAAGGGTGATGAAGAAGACAAAGCCTTCATTGCTGCTGGGGGTCGTGGTCGTGGACGAGGAGCTAATCGCGGTCGTGGACGCGGCCGCGGCGGTCGTGGACGTGGTTTTGGCGTTGAGGAGGATCAAATCAAGGCGGAGGTCGCGGTGCTGGTCGCGGTCAAGGTAGCGCCAGCCCGAAACACGGAAGAGGGTGCTTCCATTGCCATGAACAAGAACACCAAGTGCGTGATTGCCCGTACCTGGGCAAACGCCCACCCTCCGAGAATCAACGTGGAGGTACGGCACAAAAGCGCGGCAAGTTCAATAATGGAGGGGGATAGAGTGCCAAGCCTAACAGTAAGGGCAATGAAAGTGATGATACCGCCTACGTTTCCATGAATTTAATGAATTTGGAGAAAAATGTGGCTAATATTGCTCGTGACCGCTGGTATTTGGACTCCGGGGCTACAAATCACATGACGAACCAAAAAGATGACTTCATATCTTTCACATCTTTGAGTTCAACAGTGCGAACCGGTGGCAATAATTGGCTGGAAGTTGCAGGCATTGGAACTGTTAAGAAGGAAATTATTACATCCAGTGGCAGGGTTTTATTATTCCTGCATGGAGTGCGCTATGTTCCTGAACTACAGTGTAGTTTGTTCTCAGTGGGAAGACAAGCTTCACGATCAATAGTGGCTACAGAGCGAGTGCGATGTCATTTTGATGAAGATGATTACGCATATGTACTGCTTCAGGCAGGTCGCACTAAAGCCCATAAAGATGAAACAAATCTATATCGTTTGAAATTAGAGAGTCCTTCAGACGCAGTATTGATGGTGTCGTATGAGAGAGATGATAAAGTGGAACTGTGGCATGACCGCCTTGGTCATCCAGGTCGTAATGCATTTAATGCTCTTTCGACACACTCGATGGCCAATAAGAAGATTGGAACTTCGTGTTTCCGATGGATTCCTTTGTGATACCTGTGTAAAGGGCAAATTGACCAGGAAACGTTTTCGCAACACACATAGCGCACCAACACGTGAGTGGCTAATTGGAGAACGCATCCATATTGATGTTTGGGGTTGCTTCCTATTCTGGTAAGCGATACTTTACAGTATTCGTTGACGAAGCCAGTGGATTTGCAACTATCTATCTTTTGGCTGAACGAATAGATGTCTACGAAAAACTTGACATCTAATATCAACAAGTGGAAACTCAGCTGAATGTGCGCATGAAGGAAGTTCGCAATGACAACGCGAAGGAACTTACTAAGCTGTCTGCCATTTGCACCAAGAAGTACGACATGGAGTGTACATCCAGCGTGAAGCACACACCAGAACAAAACGGCGTAGCAGAGCGAATGATCAGGACAATAACTGAGCGAATGAGATGTTTGCTGAGTCATTTTCAGTTACCTGAAGAGATGTGGGGAGAAGCCGCTGTAACCACAACATACTGTATCAACATTATACCTAACTCAATAAGGGATATGGAGATTCCTTACGCTGTGAGGTACCGCGAGTTACCGGTGTACTCACGGTTACGCACATTTGGCTGTGCAGTGTTGGCATATGTAGACAAAGTAGAGAGGAGAAAGATGCAACCTAAGGCCCGCGAAGCTATCTTTGTTGGATATAGCCGTGAAAAACGTGGTTACCGCCTGCTTGATAGCAAGACGCGGAAGGCTTTCTACAGCCATACCGCTGTTTTCTATGAAAGAAAAGCAGGACGAAACGCAACAGGAGTGACGCCTAGCTTTGACACTACGGTACCAATCGAGCGGTATCTCGAGCTGAACAATGTTGCTATGGATAATATTCCAACCTTGCTTGATGAAATGCATCATGAAGATGCTGATAATGTCGTGATGATTGCAGCCGGCCAGACCTGCCAGGTGGGGCAGACGGTAGAAGTGCCAGGACTGGTGGGGCAAGCGGGGCTAGTGGTGCAGTTGCCAGGCCTAGTGGGGCAAATGGTACTGTTACTGCAAGATACCGCTGATAGTGACACTGCTTCTGCTTCTGCTAGAGCAAAGCGAGGCAGAACGGAGCGTGTTGAATGGGGTGAAACTCCGCAAAAACGGACGCGGTCCGGGAATGTTGCGGCAGTGCGAGGCGCTGTACCGCGTGAAGACATGGAGCGCCCAACAATGCGCAACGTATGTGAAATTGAACAAAATCAAAAATTTAAACGCAACAAGAAGAAGCGATGCAGGGGGCGGCGCATGGCACCGACTGCTGAAGCTACGTTGCAACAAGAGAAATCACGGCAAGAGCCGCCGATTCGGAAGCAAACACCGTCTTTGGAGACCTGCGAGATAGAGACCGTGGGCTCGGAGACACCTGTACATCGTGTTGGACCTAGCACGGAGAGTATACAAACCTCCTCATGCCGAGGTCTTCGCGAGTACACGGCCTCGGGTGGTGCTCACAGCAAATACTGCCCAGTAACTCGGAGTGGTCGTGTGAGCAAACCGCCTTCTTGGATTGGTGACTATATCTTCGATGCATACGCCAACACAAACTCGGATGAGTTCATGTGTTGCTCAGTCTCATGGGAGAAATCTCGTGAAGAGATGCAGCATGCAATAGCAAAGGAGCAAGCACTTGCATGGTGGCAGGATTTTTGCTGCCTGACCATGGGTGTGATTGATGAACCTGAGACATATGCTAAAGCTATTGAGAGTGAGTTTGCGGTGCAGTGGAAAGCTGCTGCGCAAGCTGAATACGATGCTTTGATGAAGTTCCACGGCCGCAAAATATGAAAGTGCTGCGTAACCGCTGGGTGTTCCGGGTCAAATACGATGCAGACGGTGTAATTGATAGGTTCAAAGCACGATTGGTGATAAAGGGCTTCATACAAGTATATGGAATTGATTACTTAGAAGTCTACTCGCCAGTTGTACGTTTGGAGACTTTGCGAGTGCTGCTAACGCTTGCAGCAGTGTACGATTACGAAGTACACCAAATGGATGTGACAACTGCGTTTCTCAATGGAAAGATTGGCGTAGAAGTATATATGGAGCCACCGGATGGCTTCAAGGTGCCCGGAAAAGAGGTTTGGGTATGTCGCTTGTTGAAGAGCTTGTACGGCCTCATACAGGCGCCACGCGTCTGGTTTCAACTTCTGAAGTCATTCCTGGAAGAGCAAGGATTCACGTTACTGAAATCTGAGGCCTGTGTTGCTGTGAAGGTTATTGATGGGCAGTGAGTCTTTATCCCGCTTTACGTTGATGATCTTATCCTGATTGCTCCCAATATGAAACTTATTAATGAGATGAAGCAAATGTTCTTTGAAAGATTCGATATGAAGGATCTTGGAGAATTACATTACATCCTCGGATGGGAGATCACTCGCAATCGTCGTGAGCGGACGGTTTTTATTAACCAGCGCAAGTACGCTAAGTCCGTGTTAGAGAGATTCGGAATGGAATTATGCAATGGATGTAAGACGCCTTGCACAGTGAATATGAAGCTGACGAAGAACATGTGTGCTGCGGATGCCGATGAAAGACAGTTGATGGCCTCCAAGCCGTATCGATCAGTTGTTGGAAGTTTGATGTGACTAATGATGGGTTCGCGCCCGGATTTAGCCTATTTAGTTCGTGAATGCAATCAGTATCTAGAAAATCCAGGCATACTGCATTGGAGAGCAGTGAAGCGGGGCCTTCGATATTTAAAGGAGGCAGTTGATTGGGGCATTCACCTTGGAGGAAAGCAATGGGCTGATCAGGCGCTTGATCAGCATTTAGAAGCGTTTACCGACGCCGACTTTGCAAATAGGACTGATGATAGAAAGTCTATCGCTGGATATTTAACAAAAGTGTGCGGCAGCACAATATCATGGAGCAGTCAAACGGAGAAGACGGTTGCCTTGCACACGACATAGGCCGAGTACATAGCTTTGGGCCTGCTCACGCAAGAAGTAGTTCAACTTCGACAGATGTTGAAAGTTCTAAACGTGCAACAGAAGGTACCGACGGAGATATATATGGATAATGAAAGTGCTAAGATATTGGCCAACAATCCGACATTTCACAGCCGCACTAAGCATATTGACGTGCGCCATCATTTCATCCGCGAGAGAGTAGATATCATGGAGATTGAAGTTCTACGAGTGCCTGGCAGCGAAAATGTCGCTGATGCCTTCACTAAGCCTCTCTCAAGAATGAAGTTTGAGAAAGACAGAGAGGCAATGGGGCTTATGCCAAGAACGCTTTTTGATCAAGCTAATTGAAGCGGCAGAAATCAGTAGGTGGGGCTGTTGAGCATGCCAGTGTACTGGTCCCAGCCGCTTAGTTGAGGCAGTTGGTGTGTGGGTCGTTTATCCCGAGAAGGCACGTTGGTGCTGGAGGTTTTCCCACGTAGTGGAATTGTCCTACGGAGGTTGTCCACTACATCTGACGGTTAGGCACCGACATTTGAGAACACGGTGAGACTAGCTGCCACATCTAAAGCAACTAACAGAAGCTGAGGTGTGTCTGTCTGTCAGTCTATCCGGTTCCTGTCGTGTGGCATCGCCCTGCGCTGTCGCATATATCTGGGGGTCAGCCGGTGCGCGTTTCTAACCCACCGTGTCGCATCCCACCATCATTCGGACTGGCATCTATTTCCAAAAAACTACAGAAATAGCCGTGCGTTAGATTTATTCGTGCTCTGATTGGCCAGATCGCTGCCGAGCGATAGCGAAGGCGGCACCCGCCACATTCTTGCGGGACCGAAGGGCCCGCCTTGCCAACACTACCAACCGACCACGGCTAGTAGTGCAGCGAGCCCCACGAGCGGAACGGGGGCGCCGCAACCATAATAATGAATTTTATTAATTTAATACTAACTAGCGTAACATGGCTCTGCAGTGGTACTTAAAACACTAACATGCGTAGGTTTCGAGAACCGGGTAGTGGTTGCCACTTTGTTATATTTCTATTAATTTTAAACGTAGTGTAAGTATACACCGTACAAACGATGAAATAGGGCCGCGGTTGACATAGCCATACTTAAAGCACTAACGTTCAAACTATAGCGCTAACGTTTAGCTGACTGGGCAGTCACACACACGACGACACGATAGACGGTAGCCACGGTAAAACGAAAGACACGATACACGGTGGACGCGATAGGCACGGCTTACACAATAATAGACACGACATACACACCAGGTACGATAGACACGATATAGACGGGGGACGATAGGCACGGCATGTGTGGTGGACACGATAGACACGATAGACGCATATCTACGGTAGCCACGACAGATACATTCGATATGACAGACACGGAGGGCAGGGTAGACACGATAACCACGATCCACTGGATAGTCATGGTGAACACGATCACTATGAAGACACGATAGACACAATAACCTCAAGAGACGATAGACGGTAGACACGATAGACGATAGATACATTGGACACGATAAAAACGAAATACATGATACACAGCGGACACGATACACCGCGGACACGACATACACGATTGACATGGCAGACACGATACGCACGATATACACGGTAGACACGATAGACGATAGTCACAATAGATGCGATAGACGAGATTAACACGATAGACATGGTAGATGGGCAAGGCACGACAGAAGTGATAGACAACGTGAACATCACCGTATATACGCGGACGTAATATATCAATACTACTAACCCCCAAAACAGCCTACCGAAGCGAAGCGGAGGTGGGTTAGCCCAGTAGTGGAGCGAGCTGGCACAGCGAGCGGAACGGGTTGCGACCCAACTTACACCACAGCAAACTTCGCCTGCCGTAGCGAAGCGGAGGCGGGCCAGCCCAGTAGTGGAGCGAGCTGGAACAGCGAGCGCAACGGGTTGGGACCCAACCTACACCCACCGCCGCGAAGCGGCGGCGCCCGGCTAGTCTTAAACAACTAACCTGATCTGGACTTTGTTTGTCTGCTGTCCGTCCGGTTCCTGGCTTGTGGCATCGGCCTGCCATGTCGCATATCCTGAGGGCTCGGCCGGTGCGCGTGTCTAACCCACCGTGTCGCATCCCACCATCATTCGGACTGGCTTCTATTTCTAGAAAATTCCAGATATAGCCATGCGATAGATCTATTCGTTCTCTGATTGGCCGGAGGCAATTTGATAGGCCGGTTTGAACTTCGCTTCACATTCACATTTTCGTTTTTGAACCCGGCGGGCGCGGAGCGAGGAAGCGCGCGGACGGCGCGGGCTGAAGCGAGCGCAAGAGGACGCGAGCACCGCACGGACTACACGGTACGCTTAGCTACATAAATTTCCAATTAAATACATGTATCGGTTTCGGGAGTTCCGCCTGTTGGGATAACTGGTACCTTCAGGGCAGTCGAGGTATTATAGTGTGGGATTAAGGGTGACCAGGTGCCTACTTTTAGTGGGGCCGGGGGGGAGTTGCAGTGGGTGCCACGACACAGCCATGTAGTCAAGACGCCCCTGTTGGTGCGCAGATGCCAGGCAGATTGCCCCGAATCTGCAACATTGCGCATTTGTTAAGCCTCCAGGTTTAATTACTTGGGGAGGAGGCATTTGGGTACTGCAGCTCTCCAGTATACTGACCGCTACTTTCTCTCAAATGGGTATTTTACCCATTTTATGATGATAATAAAGACTGCAGCTGGCACCCGCCGCCGATGTAGGATAGCGCGTGCCTTTGCCGCAACGACCGCTCATGCGAGCCGCGACCCTGAGGTGCCCACGTTCGCCCGCCAGCGGCGTGGGAAATCTCATACCAATCCGGGGTAAATGGGGCAGATCTCGGCGAAGCCGGGTGACCTGCCTCAACCCGGGCCAGTGGTCGTGTATGGGACCGACGCTTTAGGTGGACGCACCTATTTGCGCTTCTGTGTCCGCAGCAAGGCGCGTGCATATGACCCTGGGTGAGGCTACAGTGTACTTAGACTTTATGTCTAACGCGCCATGTGACTTTGTTACGTGTGCGTAGGCTAAAAATGGGTCGATCTAAAAAAGAGAAAGCGCGAGGAGATTGAGCAGGTAATGCGCGATAACGAACGCATAAATGCTACACCGGTAGCCCTAGAGGAACCCGCGGCTAAACAACCTCGACAAGCGCGGCGACGAAACAAGCGCGACAACTTAAACAAAGCGTTCCAAGCACTCGCGGTTGATACGGCTGAAGGGTTTACGAGTCAATGTGATATTCAAGATGACGAAGAGAATGAAGAGGCCCGCCAAAACAGACGTACGCGCCGTGGAACCGTTCGCAGATGCCATGCACTCGCAAACCACGAAGGTTTCAGAGTTTCCATGCTAAGTGGTCCCGCCATCGTCGACGGGCGGCCCAAATTGCCTCCCACAACAGTGTGTCGCCACGGCAACGCGTGGAAATGGCCTGAGGAGTCCAAGAAAGCCTGCTGCTTAGAGGGGGCCGTCCAGCTTCCTCCCCTTGCTCCTGCACCGCCGCGCTTGCTTCAGCTGTACGGGGACATTTCCGGCGTCTAATCCGTGCGTACAACCAAGTGTTCGCGTTTACGTCTATTGGTGCCTCCTGTAGCAATCGGAGCTTCAACGAAGTGAATCAGGATGAAAGTGTAGCGGGTCAACACGGCGTGTACACCTACCGTATTCAAAGCGCGATGGGACACTACCTGGGCTCACTGCTATCACGCGTGGGCCCGCTTACGAACCTGTCCAAGCCAGCCAAGTTTGCTCAGATCTACATCGTTGACCCCGACATGCAGCAACGTGTGGAGCGGCGTCGAGGAATGTTTGCTGACTTGGATCCCGGTACGCTATTGGATATCGAGCAAATGATGACCGAAGTTAACCGGTTCGCGCAACAGTTCCTCAACTTCGCTGAGAGGCTACGCCAAGACCAGGCAGAAGGGAAAGACGTCGTCGATATGGTGTACCGACTGCATGAGAAGCGGTCAAACCCGCGTACCCACAATATACCCACGGTGGCGGAGGTCGGTGCGACGCTTATCGAAGATGGAAACCTGGAGTGCCCGCGCGATATTCTTCTGTGGGCTAAAGACCACAACTTGCTGCGCCTGTTCGAGTCGAACCCAATGTATGCCCCCTTCAGTATCCTCTTCTTCTTCCACACGGAGAATTGGGATGGACATACACGGACACGGACGCTAACAACATCGCGAGAAGAAACAAACGCGAGATGTCTCTTCGCGAACACGTAGCTTATCGGCTATACCAAAAGGTGGACGACCAGTCCGTACTTCACCAAGGTGGGCGACTGTTTCAGCAATACTGTGTGGATCAGCGTGCCAAGTGCGAACACGAACAACTACGATGGATTGCGACACATCAAGCAGAGCTACGCGCGGATCAGTACTGCGGTTTTCAAGACGCTCTTCTTAGTGAAACGACAGTCGAATTGGGTGAAGGGGAGGTGATACTGAGTGAATACAACCGCGGAACAGGAACGCTACAGCATCCGGACCAGCCCTGACGTCGCTCCGGACATTTCCGGAACCTGGACCAGATCGGTAAACGTGTGGTGCTTCCTTCAACCCATCCGGGAGGCCCGCGTCATATGTTCAAGTCCTATCAAGACGCCATGGCTGTCGTTCGCATGTTCGGAAAACTGGACGTGTTTGTGACGATGACATGCAGTCCGACGTGGGAAGAGATCCAAGAGATGGTTCCAGACGAGAACCAGAGCGCACAAGACCGTCCCGACGTCGTCGCACGCGTGTACCAGATGAAATTGGCCGCGCTTCTTAAAGACTTGGACGAGGGAGTGCTTGGCCGCATTCAAGATCGGATTTACATGGTTGAGTTCCAAAAGAGAGGGCTTCCGCATGCACACATTCTGGCGATCCTTGCAGAGGAGGACAAACCGCGCACGAGGGAGATTATTGACAAGTTGGTGTCTGAGGAGCTACCGGCTCCGGCGACAAACCCCCCGTTGTACGAAACCATACTGACGTGCATGCTGCATGGTCCATGCGGTGCTGCGAACCCCTCCTGCGCCTGTATGAAAGACGGGAAATTTACCAAGGGATACCCCAAGCCGTTGGCAGAGGTCACACGAGGTAACGTGAATGGATTTCCAGTCTGCAGACACAGACTCCGGCCACCAGGTGTACTCAAGTTCAGGGGCAGGGAGTACGACAACGCTACAATCAACCAGTGGGTCGTTCCGTACAACCCGTACCTTTCGCAAAAGTACAACTGCCACATCAACGTAGAAGCCTGTACGACCCTCACGGCGGTCAAGTATCTGTACAAGTACGGGTACAAGGGATCCGACAAGGCGGCGATTACAATTGAGACTGTGCGCGGTGAATCCCGTCAGTCGCGTACGAAACCCAACGAGAACCTACGGTATTTGAACGCCAGGTACATATCCCCCATAGAGGC
Source organism: Phytophthora fragariaefolia (assembly GCA_030267785.1). NCBI lineage: Eukaryota > Oomycota > Peronosporomycetes > Peronosporales > Peronosporaceae > Phytophthora > Phytophthora fragariaefolia. The sequence continues at coordinate 153,922 of BSXT01000043.1, forward strand.
GTGCAAGCGTCTTCTTGGGTATGCGATCCAAGGCAAGACACACTCGATCGTGCAGCTGACGATTCATCTGGAGAACGCGCAAGTGGTGACGTTTCGTTCGAGCGATAACCCTGACCGAGTTCTTACGCGTGGACGCCACACGATGTTG